>RJWK010058242.1:0-13918 GCA_004363435.1 Platanista minor | reverse complement strand
AGGCTCAGTAGTTGTGGTGCACAGGCTTAGTTGCTCTGTGGCATGTGGGATCTTCCCGGACCAGGGATTCAACCTGTTTCCCCTGCATTGGCGGGCGGATTCTTAACCGCTGTGCCACCAGGTAAGTCCCTATGTAGCACTTTATCATTTACTGCTTGGCCCTCGTAACAGCTAAGGAGGTGTCAGAGCAGGCATTATTCCTTTTACAGATAAGGCAACTGAGGCTCAGAGACGGTCATTATTCCACCCAAAGCCACCTAGGTGGTGGCAGAGATGGTATTTAAACCCATGTCTGCTAGCTGGACCTTCAGCTCTTTCCCTTGGCCATCAAGAAGCCGTTTGCTCCCTGGGTTAGGCTAGCATTGGTCCCTAGGACCTTGGGCACCTGTTGCCCCTACAGCCCCCATCCCAGCCTGCCTCGAGTAAGTTTCTGGGAGCGGGAGGTAGGAGGAAAGCTAAGCTCTTGTTTGATAGGATCCTCTCAGCCTTGGGGCCTGGTTTGGGAGCCATTCGCAGATATCGTAGATGCTCAGCTCATCAAACCATTCCTGACTCTCTTTTCTTCTGCCCTCTCTTTCTATAGGCAGGGGATGTTGGAAGTGCCCCACGAGCTGGGCAGGCACTTGCTTGGGCTGGTGGTGGTGGTCAGGGGGTGGAGGAGGAGGAGGGCAGGGGGTCCTGCCATTATGTCTTTCTCCGGGCCTTTCCAAGAGCCGATGGCCAAGGGCAGCCTGCGGTGGACCTGTTTACAGCAGGCAGGCTTGGAGGCTGCGCTGAGGCTGAGGTGTGCAACCTCGAGACCTAGGACAACTGTTTCATGTCTCAGGAGTCTCCTTGGGTCACACCATGGCAGGGACTGTGTTGCCCCCAGTGTCACATCCCCCGTGTCCCATGGAGAGCAAGCCGCACAAGGGTGCCCTGATGAACAGAGTTCTGCCCTGCCGACACACAGACCTAGGTCTGGATCCGGCTCCCTAACTTCCTGTGTGATCTAGGACAAGTCACCTAATCTCTGAACCTCTGTTTCATCATCTTTAAAATGGGTGTGATAATGGTGCCTGCCTCTTAGGGTTCTGAGGTCTCTCCATGGTATCATGTACGTCACATGATAATTTCATCATGTCATCTCATGTACACACACTCTCTCACACACATGTGCACACCATGCTTTTGAGCTTCTGTTGGAGACCCCAGAATCCTGCCAGCAGATTCGGCTCAGCCCCCCTCAGGTTTACCCCATCATGTAGCGGGAGACAGCCTGAGACAGGCACAGGGAGACGTTTGTGCGGACACTTCTCCCACTTAGAAAATCAATATTCTGTGGTCTGCCTAATTGCTCTGTTGCTGCTAAATGAGTCATTATGGAGGGAAAATAGCAAATGCATTGTGAAATTAATGGGAGAAAATAGTTGGCAAATGACTTGGTTTGCTTCTGAAACTTCGAGAAGGCGTTACTACGAGAAATCTGAGAGCCACGCAGGGCCCAGTCCCAGGAAGCAGCTGGTGGTGATGTGAGACTCCAGAGGTGCCGGATGGTCTGAGAGGGCCCGTCCAGGGCAGGGTGCTGCTGGGACTATCGGAGGGGCTGGAAGTGGGCGTTTCTGAGTGGTCCAAGGCTGGAGCCAGGGACGGGACAGGGAGCTCTGATGGCCTGGTGCTGGGGAGAGTGGATACCGTTCAGTTAGGGCCCGCCGTGTGCCAGGCTCGGGGGAGGACGCAAAACCAGTCCCGGCTCCTCCCACCGTGAAACTGTCCCACAGGTCCATGTGGGATTGCAGTGGAAGCGTGTGTCCTGAAGGCACTGAGAGCCCGGAACTGGAGGGTTTGATCCGTCAGGGTGGCGGGGATGGCATCCCCGAGGAGGAGAGGGGTGGGCTGAGCTCGCAGGGGAGAGCCTTCTGTGCAGGAAGAGCTTGTGCAGACCCAGTGGGTCTGGGAGTGAGGGGGCTAAAAGAGGGCCTCACAGCAGTCCTAGGAAACGGACATTTTCTCATTTGCAAGTGAGGAATCTGAAGCTGAAGATGGTTAGGAGACCGACACAAGGTCATAGAGCCATTAAATGGCCGAGTCTGGACTTACAGCTGGGCCTGTGTAACTCCCCAGGGTTTTAGGAAGTGGCAGCAGCAGATAGGGAGAGACCAAACATGCCTTGTGGGCTCTGGGAAGGGGACTGTGGCAGGCATCAACGGTTGCCTTACCTTCTCTTGGTTCCTGGATACAGCTGAACATCATGGTGCCAGGCAGAAAGATTCCAGAGCCCTACCTAGGAGAGTCAGATTCACAGATCTAGGACTAGCCCCAGAATCTGTAGTCATGGTGGTGTTTCAGGGTCACCGTGACAGCTCTGACCCTGGGTACCAAGGAGCCTTGACCTGGCTCCTTCTGCTTCACGTCTGCCTGGGCCCAGGTTGGCCTGAGTCTGCCACCGTGGAGGGACAAGGTGATTCTGAGACCCACTCAAGTATGGAGACCTCCAGCTAGCAGCTCTGGATTCTTCCCTCTCTGGAAGGGTCCTATGCCTCTGGGGCATGTTGGTGGCGAGGGTGCTGGGTTATCATGCTGTACGATAACCTTGGGGCTGGATGTACCACTGCCTGTTCCAGCTTGGGGAGCCGGTGGGCGGCTGAGACCCAGACGAGGCTCAGTCTGGGGTGCTCAGTCTGGGGTGTGTTCTTACTGCTGTTGGCTGAGAGCCAGTTCAGCCCAAACTCAGCTCGGATTGGCTCTTCCCTGCCCCTCTCCAAATTTAAACTGCAGCCCCCCTGGCGAGAGGCTGAGTGTTTATTTGGTCTGGTTGAAGAGCCCCAGGCAGGGCTCTCTGTCCTGCTCAGATCCCACTTCCAAAAGAAGTCTGCTGAGTTCTTCAGCTAAACAGCAGGGCATCTACTGTGGGGTTCCAGCTAGGCCCGGGGCTGGCCCTGAAGGTATAGAGAGAATCCAGCAGCCCAGTGTGCTGCCAGGGGAAGACACCAGCGGCTTCCTGGGGCCGGTGCCTCGAGGTCTGCTTTCTGATATTGCTCCTGCGTCTCGGAGCCAGTCCCTCCCTCAGAGAGAAAGCCAGGCAGACCAGACCCACTCCTGGTGGTGTTTCGGGGTCACTGCGATGGCTCTGACCCTGGGTACCACATCTTGGATCTCCTTGTAGGCAGTCCCTGTCCCTCCACGGTGGCAGACTCAGGCCAACCTGGGCCCAGGCAGACGTGAAGCAGGAGGAGCCAGGTCAAGGCTTGTCCCATCCTTTTCCCCTGCCTGGGCCATGCATGGATTCCAGACCTTAGATCCCTCGATTTCTGCCCCAGCTTGGGCACCTTGGGCCCCTGTTTGTTTTCACGGTGCTCTGTTATTTGCAGGGAGACAGTAGGCTGACCTCTGAGCTTGCTTCCGTGGCTCCCACCGTGGTCTTTGGCCAACGTGGGGAACCCAGGGAGTCAACAGCCAGCCTGGTGTTTCATCACCACACATTTCCAACTGGCCATCCCTGCTGTCTCTCTCCTAAGTCCAGGTGGCCGCTTAGCCAGCGGGTTCCTTCGGTGAATCTCTGTAGCCTTTAACGGTTGGCAGTGGATGGGACTCTGTCTCTTTTGCCCCCAGCGGCTACCAGGAAGAGAGTTTCAGTGAAGGAGAGTCTCATACTGTGCCCCACCCTAAGCACACACATTTCAGCCGGCTCTCATCTTAGAAGGACAGCCCCATGGCCTCTCGTGAGCCCCCCACTTTGTCCTTCTGCCCTGGAGAAGTACCTCGCAACTGAGTTTCACTCCCCAGTGATGCCAGTGTTCCTGTGGCAGGAACTGCCAACTTTCTCATTGGCCTGGGGGCCAGGGTCTTCCCCTGAGTGGTGGGACTCGGAGGCAAACAGGGCTATGGACCGCAAGAGGCCGCCTGTGCAGGGCTGGTTTGCTGAGCTTGCCTGTAACTCAGAGCAGGTACAGACAGCATGGCCATGCCCTGTGGGCTTCTTATAAGTGGTCACATTTGAAGCCACTCATCACACTAGTGGAAACACACTTCTAAATGAGAGGAACACTGCATCCATCTGGTGCAGTTGTACAGAAAACCCTTTAATGGGCTTGTTGTAGCTCCCCCGGACACATCAGAGTCCCGATCAGGGGCCCTGCGAGTCTGCCCTTGGGTAGATTCACTGAAGTTTCACTCGGGTGTTTGTCACCCATCAGCCATTCACCTGAATGTGCTTCAGCGTGGCCGACATCCTGCTTCGCAGCACGGTGGGCATGCAGAACTGACCGGCACCATGCCTCTCCAACGCGGTCCTCCTCCCCATGCAGAGGTATTCTGATCCCGCCGGTGGCAGCCACGCTGAATGCTGCGAGGAGACCTGGAGAGCGGCCAGTCCGGGTCCCGCCTTCCCCATACTGCCCTCCGCTCAGCTCCACCCCTGCCCTCACCTTCCTTCTTTACCCCTCCCCTCCAGGCCCGTGCGTGCGTCACCTGCTGCCGCAGGGCCCTCAGTGGAGGGGCAGGGACCACCTCGTGGTGAGTGTCCTACAAGACGGCCCTGGCTTGTTGAAGCTCCTGGCCCAGAAGCCTCAAGCCCCAGCCCGCTGGTTCTCAATCACTCTGCCTGTGCAGGCAGACTCTCCAGGCTGCCCTGGCAACAGCTAGGAGCCAGCCTGGAGCCAGCCTGTCGGGGTGGCCGCTGACAGGCGCGGCTTCTGACTGGCTGCAGCTCCCAGCTCCTCCCCCGCTCCACAGCTCCCTCACTCATTAGCAGCAGCTCCCTGCATCCTTGAGGCTGATGGTGCAAAGGAAGTGCATGGCTGGGGCCCTCGGACTCTGTGTGGCTTGCGCGCTTCCACGTGTGGGTGGGTCACCCTCAAGGGGTTTCACCAACAACCCTGGCCTGCGTTGGGTGCCATTCAGGAGCAGGCTGCAAGGAAAACAGAGCCCGACTTTGAGGTCTTAACAAGCCTCTCGGGAGTCCCCAGACCCTCATCCTCCCTGCATCCCCACTGTCTTGAGCCTCTGTGCCCTGGTCACCCCTGTTGACTCAGACGTGGCAGGCGGATGCCTGGGTTCGCATCCCAGCTCCACCACTCCATAGTGCTGTGACTTTGGGGAACTTGCTTAACTCTGTGAAACAGAGATTTTAGCAATTCCTATCTCGAAGGTGGTTGAGAGCAATAAATGAGACTTGTAGCTAAATGCTGAGCCAAGCGCCTTGAGACATGTGTAGTAGCAGTGAGATACATTCACCATCACTGTGTCATGGTTTCCGTCTCATGTTGTTCCCTTGGTCTGGAATCCTCCTCTACTCCCTGCTCTTTCTTACTCTGGTCCTGTCTTTCAAGCCTTAGCTCCTTCTGCCTGAAGCCTGCCCTGATCCCCTTCCCCCAATCCCAGGTGGACCTCCCTTTGCTCCGCGTCTTCTGTGCTTCATTATTGGGTCTGCTCCCCCCAGTTGCAAGCGAGGCCTCTTGAGGACCCTCTGGGGTCTCTTGAACTGTACTTGTCCTGTCCTCCCGAGGAGAACAAGGCTGAGTCTAGCTCCTTCCCAGCCTTCCACAACCTTGGGGTGAACCTGGAGATGCTCTCCCCACCCCCAAGTAGAGCCTGTGAGTGAGCTCATTCTGGGGGCTTAGAATGGGAAGTCTCAGAGATCCCTTCACAGGCAGGGAAGCTGAGGCCAGGAGTGAGGAGGGAGTGCACCCAGGGGCAAGGAAGGAGTTGGAGGCTTTGCCCCCTTCTCTCTGCACTTCTCTGCCAGGGGGTGGACAGGAGTTGGGTCTCTTCTCAAGGAATCAGGGAAGGCTTCATTGAAGTGGCAGGAGCTGAGGCTTGAAAGAGGACGAGTTCATCAGATGTCAAAGAGGGGAGAAGGGCAGTTAGGCAGCCCCTTGAGTGAGCCCAGCGCTCAAGGCCTAGAACCTTCGTGTCCTCTTGGGACCTGAGGCTGCCCTGGGAGGTGGGAAGGGGCTTGGAGCATTAGGGGAGTGGGAAGTAGTTCAGAGGAGCAGAAGCAGCAGGCAAGGAGAGGAGGAGACAGAGAGGTGAGCTGGGTGGCAGCTGGGTCCTGGCCGTGCACGCGCGCGCGCGTGTGTGTTTGTGTGTGTGTGTTGGGGTGTGTGGATTAGGCGGAGGATGGGCGTGAGGATGAGCGCTCCGTCTGCACCAGGTGCTTTGTCTCGTAATGCTCACAGGGGCCTGAGAGATGGGGAGACTGTGTGCCGAGAGGTTTGGTGAACTTGACCCAGGTCTAACGGGCTGGTAAGGGGCACAGCCATAATGGGGACCTCAGGCGCCGCGACTCTCCAGGCTCTGATGAGCGCTGCCTTTTGGGGATGGGGCGGCATCACCTCTCTGGGAGTGGGGCCCATGAGTCTGTATTATTTTAACTACTCCCCTAGCAGGTGTTGGGGGCCACTAAGAGAGTGTACGTAAAAGGCATGGCACGGGGTCTGGCCCACGTAGGTACTGTGTCACCATTAGTTCCCTGGCACACGTGTCCAGGTGTGCACGGCACCGATGTGTGCATGCACACGGGAGAATGGGGTTGCTTACCACACATGGCAACTCTGTTTAAGCTAGGCTGTTGGGAAATGGGTAGAGTGCCAGGCAGCCTAGAGCTGGGCGCAGCCCTCAACTTTGGCCTCTGCTGCCTGGCAGCCAAGAGGTGGGGCTCTTGTAAGACCTGGGTCTCTCACCCCACCTCAAGGAGACCAGGACCCCGCCCCCGTGGGTCTCACGGCATCCTGATCCTTATTTCCTGGCAGTTTTCATGGTATGACAGGTGTCTGCGGGCCCCATTGAAGGGTAGACCTCGCATGCACAGGCAGGCCTTTATCCTGGGCCCCCAGGTACCTGGCACGCACCCTGGAACGGTGCAGGGGCCCAATAAACGTTTGCACCGCGAACGATACATTGAGCACCTACTTCGTGCTGGGTGCTGTGCCGGGTGCTGGAATAATTAACTTTGGCATGGCACCTTATGATTCACAAGCTCCTCTGCGTCCCATTAGGAGGGCAGTTGTTTGGGATCAGGTATTTATTTCCCCGTTTTCCAAATGAGAAAACCAGAGCTCAGAGAGAGGAAGCAGGTAGCTTGAGGTCAGCCAGCGAGGGGCAGAGCTCGGACGAGCCCATTCTCCTGGTGGGAGCACAATCTGGGGGCCGTCAGTTTTTCCTCTCCCATCAGCCTCTATCGAGCATGACACTGTGGATTAGAGGGGGTGCTCCCAAGCTGGCAGGGAAGCCAGGCCCACAGAGGTGCCGTTTCCCGGGAAGCAGGACCCCAGGGGGCATGACCAGCGCCTGGCTGGCTCTCACTGCTTCCCCACCGCCTGCCCCAAGCAGGAGCAAGGCCGTCCTTTGCCATTGCTGAGGACCTGGCTGTTGGGAATAGTGACTGTGTTTGGGGTAAGTCAGAGGCAGGAGGACAAAGAGAACACTTGCTGCCAATGTGACTCTGACCTTGAAAACCCAGAAAAAGGGAAGAGCTGGCTACCTGCTTCAAACGGGGGCAGGCCTCCCGCAGGTGGGCATCGAGGAAGCCTGGCTTTGTTAGTTCCTGCTGCCGCATTTCTCCTTTTCAGTTTAATAAAAGTCCTGGGGATCAGTGTCTGGGGGCCAGCTTGGAATCCTGCCACTTTGATTGAAGGCGGGGAGATGCCAGGAGCTCTGCTCTTCACTTTGGCTGGGTTCTAGAAGACACGGCTTCTGAAGCAAAGATCATATATTGATGTGAGGATCTTGTTGCAGCCCCAGTGTCCCACTGCAGGTGTGCCCATCTGTGGGAGGGGGACCCAGGACCGAGGAGCATCGTTCTGTCCCAGCTTGGGTCTCGCAGGGAGGCAGACAGCAGTCAGGGGGTCTGGGCAGGGTGAGGCTGAGGCAGTGCATCTCTGTTCATTATTCCACGCACAGTAAACAGGCCCCTACTTTGCGCCTCCAGGTGCTGGGCGTGTCCCTGGGAGGTGTGTGGTGGGCCGTGCCCCTGTCCTGCAGGCTGCCTCATAGGAACCCCCTGCTGAGGCTGGTGCAGATGTGGTGGATGCTGGCAGTCTGGAGGGGGTGTGTCCTGCTAAGGAGGCAGCAGCCCCTGCGCCATGGCACTGGGCCTTTGGACTTATAAGAAAAGCCAGAAATCTAGAGGGTTTTGGGTAACATTTTGAAATTTCACATCTTTAAATGTTGGCAGTTGATTCAAAACTTAAAAATGTCAAACACTGTGTGGGCTAAACAAAACATGAGTGTTGACCAAGTATTCTTTAGTTAGAAATCTTTATCCTAAAGGCTGGATAAAATCCAGATGGGCAGCGGGGAGTAGGCATGGCCTCCTGGTGGGGAAGCCCCCTGGGCAGAGGTGTGGCTGCAGGAATCTGCAGGACCGCTTTTTAGGACCGTTGGGACTGGAGCAGCAGGACGGATGGGGCCACGCGTGGTTGCGGAAGCCCGGCATGCCTGGCTTAGGGCTTGCCCTGGACGAGCAGATACACGGCAGGCCTGACCTAGGCTACCGTGAGCCTGCTTAGCTGTGTCGCCTGCCTCTGGCCCGGTGCTTCTGCCCGGCACTGTCACAGTGAATGAGAGGCTTTGGTCAGGGGAGAAAGAGCTCAGGGAAGAAAGGTCATAGGTATTCCAGAGAAACCCCTGGGACACAGGGTATCCTGACCTTTAGCAAAGGTGTAACTACACAGCTTTTGGGGGGCTGCCCACCTGCCTGTGTGTCCATGAGGCTGTGACCTCCCGCAGTCCTTTGCATTTGTTCTCCTGCTGGCTCTGCAGCTCCTTCGGGCACAGGAAGGTCTAAACGTCCCGAAGGGGGCTCACCCCCCGCCCCCACCCCCGCAGGGGTCCTGCATTCTTCTGAGAGTTTAAACTGCTCTGGCCAAAGCCTGTCTGGGTGTCTTCCTGTTCAGGCGTAACTTTTCTGTTTCTGCCCCCTGTCGGCCACTCCCCCCATATCCATTTTTGAGTTTCTTTCCAACTGCTCACCAGCGATTCGTCCAGCAAGCTCTCATGGAGCACCTGCTGTGTGCAGGGCCAGAGATACACGCATGATGGAAGACCAGCGTGGCCGGGGGGGCTGAGGGAGTAGCCGGACATGGACAGTGGCGGGGTCCACCCCCGGGGCCTGTGCTAAGGCGAGCAAGGCAGCAGAGCGGGTGGGGCGGTCAGGGACGAGGGGCGGTGACCCTGCGATCCCCACACGCGTGTGTCTGAAGGTGTGTGTGTGTGGTGTTGGTGGCCGGTTTCCAGCCCTCCCTCCTCCCACCCTGGCTCTGTCCTTTCTGGGCGTGCAGGGCGGCTGGCGGCAGCTGGCTTGGGCAAGGCCCACGCAGAAGAAAAGAAATGTGAGGCAGGCACTTGCCTTCCGGAGGAACAGGTGCCAGCGCGTGCCAGATTCCTCACCAAATGTCTTCTCGTTCACTTCACTTTACTTTAAAGTCTTCTTTTTAACATAAAGGTGGTTAAAAACACAAGCGCAGAGTACCAAATTCCAGCCATCATGGAGGAGTGTGAAGCAAAAGTGCCCTCTCTCCTTCCACACCACTGCCACCCCAGACCCCTCACCCAGACCATTGCTGACCGTGGCTCGTGGGGCTTTTTCTGTGGCTTATAAAACGTTCTCGGTCTCTGTGCTTGAGAGCGTGCTGTCGAGCTTATTAGTCTTACCTCCTTGGCCGGTAGAGAAGGGAGCAGAGGAAGACTGGCTGCTCCCCGGGTTCTTGCACACCCCCTCCCTCCCAGCTCACTCCCTTCGTCCCATCCCTGTCCCCACAGCACTGGGGGCAGTGTGGCTCTCCTGGTGGCTCCACGGTGGGGAGGGGAGAGGGATGGTCGTTTCCTAGCAGCTTCGCCCAAACTCGCAGGTGGTGGGTGAGAGA
Organism: Platanista minor; assembly: GCA_004363435.1. Classification (NCBI taxonomy): domain Eukaryota; kingdom Metazoa; phylum Chordata; class Mammalia; order Artiodactyla; family Platanistidae; genus Platanista; species Platanista minor. The sequence continues at coordinate 4,073 of RJWK010058242.1, read as the reverse complement.
GGGAAGGAGGCCTGCTGGCCGGCTGACTCCAGGCTTCTCTTGCAGCCAGGACTCCCCAGGGGACCTTCGGGATTGAGTTTTCTGTTTTTGCTCACCTGTGCCCGGCCCTGGGGACAGCGACGGGAGTCAGCTGTGGTGGCAGCCTGGGGTGGAGAGGTGCGTGCAGGTCTCTTCCTGGGGCTCTCTTGGGCTGGGCAGGCCGCCGTGAAGAGGCAGGCCATGGAGCCTGGCACTCAGGGAGTGTTTGCCTGGGCTCAGAAAGCTCCTAAACCAAGATTCCAGCGTGCTTTTTCAGCCCTAGTCCCTCACGTGGAGGGACCTGAAGTACCTCTCTCTCAGCAAGTGAGAACGTAGACAGGAAAGAACTCAGAAACCTGCGACATGCAAACACGGGCGCTGTTGTTGTTTGGAGTCTAGTGTTTTCCCCAGGGGAGGCCTGTGTGGATTGGGACGGGGCCTGTGAGGACGGGCCCTGGGTGGGGTCGGGGGAGGGCAACAGTGCTGGCCCTGCCTGCCACTGCTCTGGAGACCTCACTCAAGGAGCTTGGCCATCTGTAAAACGGGGCGAGGAGCCCTGCCCGCCCTACAGGGCTCTGCCGGGGTCTGCCTGACAGCCCTTCAGCTTTGGGACCAGCGGAGCCCTGGCCAGTATTAGGGGTGACGAGGATGTTGATGGTGATGAGGACAGGGACAAGACGAACGAATACTGAGGATTCACTCTGTGACAGGCACGTGCCGAGCGCCTCGCATACCGCCGCCACTGCCACCAAGTCCAGGCCTCCGTCACCTCCCACCTGGATCTGAGGCCGACCCCTAGGCTGCTCTCCGCCTCCGACCTGGGTCCCCTTCAGTCTGCCCTCCGCCAGCGCAGTCCTTAAAGAGCGCACCCCCCGGGCGCCTCACCCTTCCCGTGGCCCCTGCATGGACAGCTCCTGCCTGCCTTGCCGATTTCACTTACCCCCCGTCCCCGCCCTGCACCCCTGCAGTGCCCCAGCCCCGGATCTTTGCTCTTGTTCCCTCTCCCTGGGTCACTCTTTGCCCAGGTGTCTGTGACATGCCCCCACTTCATCCAGCCACGCTGTCAAACCCAGCCTCCTCCTCCCCTCCTGTGAGTTCCCTCTTAGTACTTGAGTTCCCCTGGTACGATCATACATGTTGTGTTCTCCCACACTAGGCTGTAGGCCCCAGGGGAGCAGGGCATTGGCGTCTTGTTCCCACTGTGTCTCCAGCCCTTAGAATAGGGCCTGACACAAGGTTGGTGAATGAACAAATCAACACGTTTCATTTAATCTTACTCCATGATGTAGGTGCTTTGCTATTTGCCTTTTATAGATGAGGAAGATAAGCTCAGAGAGGTGGACTGACTAGCTCACGGTCACACAGCTGCAGCAAGAGACTTGGGCTTGTTGAAACTCCTGGCCCGGAAGCCTCAAGCCTCCAGCCCTGGTTCCTGTTTGGGACTGTTGCCCAGTGTCTGTAGCCCAGAGCCCTGCCTTAGCCAGTGGAAGCTCCCACCTCCTCAGAATATAGTCAGGCGTGCCCGCAGGAGAGGACAGAATTGTGAGGGGGCCAAAAAAGGGGGCGTATGGGAAGACCCTGGGAAGAGATGAGGGGTGGAGCCAAGGAGGGAGTGAGAAAAGGAACTGGAGGGGTCTGACAGGGCCCGGGGGCAGGTCAATGACTTCAGTGCAGGTCAGGACAGGGCGCCCCAGCCAGGGAGTCCCTGAGGAGAGCGCCCTGGGGCACCACAGCTCCCAAGACAACTGTGTGGCCCAAGTCCGGGCTCCCTGCGCTGGCTCTGGTTCCTGGCATGATCTCTGCTTCCCAGAGGAGCTCAGGCCTGGCCCGGCTTCCCAGGGCGGAGAAACACACGGTGAGACAGAGCGAGTGTGTGTGTGTGTGAAACACACGGTGAGACAGAGCGAGAGAGAGCGAGAGAGCGAGAGAGCGAGAGAGAGAGAGAGAGAGAGAGAGAGAGAGAGTGTGTGTGTGTGTGTGTGTGTGTGTCCAGCCTTACTCTTTGCGTTGTCGTCACGTCTTCTTAATCAGCCTGTTTCTGGGAGCAATGACTTCATCTCCTGTGATTCTCAACACAGCCATTGTGCAGCATCCGTGGAAAGACTGGGCCTGGCACCGTGCATATTCCCCTAATGAATGGGGTTGGGAGAGCTGGCTGGCGGGCCCTGGCCTGACCTGATCGGGGGGCTTGTGGTCAGGTCTGCCTCCAAGAGACTCCCCTTTCAGTGGTCACCCTTAGATCTGGGCTCACGGACCCTGGCCCGCCCAGTGCAGCAAATTCTAGGAGCCAGGGCAAACTGTGCTGCGGGCAGGGCGGTCACACCCAGTCTCTGCCCTCAGGGACGCCTGCTGGAGGAGGAGGTGAACAGACCCTTCGTCAGAGGGGCTGTGGGTGGACAGGGAAGGGAGTGAGGGCCCCCCCGGGGCTCAGGGACGCTCCTCAGAGCTGGTGGTTGGGCCACAGGGCGGAAGTGAAGGCTGGTGGTGGGCTTCCCTGGGGAGAGGAGGGACGGGCTGCAGGGGATAGAGTGGAAGATGGCGGGAAGGCAGGACTCGATCCTGGAGGTGCCTGGGAGCAGGAAGGATTTGAAGAGGAGCCGGGACCTGATTTCGAGGCAGCTCCTTGCATGTGGGAGGGGCCTGGAAGGAGGAGGAACAAGCTGGCAGGTGAGGGCCTGGCCCCCTTTTGCCTTTCTCCTCAAGGGGGAGGGTCTCCTCGCCCCCTCCCCCGTACTGCCAGGAGCCCCAGCGCCTACCCCGCAAGGAGGCAGTGAGGGCGGGGCCTTAGGGTGGTCTCTGAAGAATGTTGTCTGGGCTTGGGCAGCTGAGCCTCAGTCCCCGCAGCCCATCCCCACTGCAGGCTCATTTACAACCTTGTCTGGAGGCAGGGGGAGGGGTTGAATGACCCCTGGCAGGATGTAGTGCTGTGAGTGGGAATACACTGTGTCACACTCCCGGCCAGGACATGGAGGTGCGGCGACTCCCGCCAGCTCCCCATCTGGGGGTTCCCCGGGCCCCACCATATGGAACAGGCCCCTGAGGGAGACTGCCTGCCTGAATCCAGCTCCAGAGCCTTGAGCACGCTACTTAACCTGTCCGAACTTCACTCTCCATCTCTGTTAATGGGACGCTTGTCGTACCTGCTTCCCAGGGTATGTGTGAGGGTTATTGGTTTTTAAGGGGAAGGGCTTAGCAGAGTGTCCACACGTAGGAGGTGCCCAGTCTCCTTAGCTGTGGCAGAGGTGGCCGTGGGGTAGGGGCCGGGGGAGGGCGATTGTGTTCACCGTCATTATCATGGCTCCCTTAGGTTCCTAAGAGCCACATGTGGGGAGTTGGGAGGGGTGCTGGGAGAGCCAGCAGGTGGAGGTGGGGAGAGCCTGGTTGAAGGAGCAGAGAAGTGTGGGTCCTAGTCTTCACCGCTCCCAGACCTCAGGCAAGTCACTCATCTCTCCCAGCCTCAATTTCAGGGGCCAAGGAAGGAAGGAATGAGAAAAGGTATGATGGTGGCCTGAGCCGGCAGGGGCAGGTGAGGGGCTAACACATCTGTTAAGACTTACATTTTCATTTCTTTCAATATTGAGGGTCAAGTAACTGCCTGCCTCTTGAGCAGACATCCAGCAGGGACATGCTTTGAAAGGGGCCCTTTCCAAGCTGAGGATGGCCATGTTCTTCCACAGAGGATGGTCCGCTCTCTCCCTTGTCCTGAGCACCACCCGTCTTCCGTCACGTGCCTTTACTGTCCCAGCTGTTCGGCATTGTCTTTTGTGGTAAGAAAACAGTTCAGCTTAGCAAACATTTCCTGAGCATCTTTTGAATTCTTGGGTCTGTGTTGGACCCAGGGGATCCAGGCCTGGTCAAGATACTGACGCAACTATTAAGAGGGAGGATGGGGCTTCCTTGGTGGCACAGTGGTTGAGAGTCCGCCTGCCGATGCAGGGGACGCGGGTTCGTGCCCCGGTCCGGGAAGATCCCACGTGCCGCGGAGCGGCTGGGCCCGTGAGCCGTGGCCGCTGAGCCTGCGCGTCTGGAGCCTGTGCTCCGCAACGGGGGAGGCC
>RJWK010058241.1:0-13917 GCA_004363435.1 Platanista minor | reverse complement strand
GCTCTGCAACAGGAGAGGCCACAACAGTGAGAGGCCCGCATACCACAAAAAAAAAAAAAGACACTGATGAAAGAAATCAAAGATGACACAAACAGAGAGATATAACATGTTCTTAGACTGGAAGAATCAATATTGTGAAAATGACTATACTACCCAAAGTAATCTACAGATTCAATGCAATCCCTATCAAATTACCAGTGGCATTTTTTACAGATCTAAAACAAAAAAATCTTCAAATGTGTATGGAGACACAAAAAACACCGAATAGCCAAAGCAATCTTGAGGGGAAAAAACAGAGCTGGAGGAATCAGACTCCCTGACTTCAGACTATACTACAAAGCTACGGTAATCAAGACAACATGGTATTGGCACAGAAACAGAAATATAGATCAATGGAACAGGATAGAAAGCCCAGAGATAAACCCACGCACATATGGTCACCTTATCTTTGATAAATGATGCAAGAATATACAATGGAGAAAAGACAGCCTCTTCAATAAGTGGTGCTGGGAAAACTAGAGAGCTACATGTAAAAGAATGAAATTAGAACACTCCCTAACACCATACACAAAAATAAACTCAAAACGGACTAAAGACCTAAAGGTAAGACCAGACGCTATAAAACTTAGAGGAAAACACAGGAAGAACACTCTTTGACATACATCACAGCAAGATCTTTTTTGACCTACCTCCTAGAGTAATGGAGATAAATACAAAAATAAACAAATGGGACCTAATGAAACTTAAAAGCTTTTGCACAGCAAAGGAAACTATAAACAAGACAAAAAGACAACCCTTAGAATGGGAGAAAGTATTTGCAAACTAATCAACAGACAAAGGACTAATCTCCAAAATATAAAAACAGCTCATGAAGCTCAATATTTAAAAATAAAATAACAAAAAAACAACCAAATCAAAAGATGGGCAGAAGACCTAATCAGACATTTCTCCAAAGAAGACATACAGATGGCCAAGAGGCACATGAAAAGCTGCTCAACATCACTAATTATTAGAGAACTGCAAATCAAAACTACAGTGAGATATCACCTCACACCGGTTAGAATGGGCATCATCAGAAAATCTAAAAACAACAATTGCTGGAGAGGGTGTGGAGAAAAGGGAACCCTCTTGCACTGTTGGTGGGAATGTAAATTGATACAGCCACTATGGAGTACAGTATGGAGATTCCTTTAAAAACTAAAAATAGAATTACCATGTGATCCAGCAATCCCACTACTGGGCATACACCCAGAAAAATACCATCATTCAAAAAGACACATGAGGGGCTTCCCTGGTGGCGCAGTGGTTGAGAGTCCTCCTGCTGATGCAGGGGACACGGGTTCGTGCCCCGGTCCGGGAAGATCCCACATGCCGCGGAGCGGCTGGGCCCGTAAGCCATGGCCGCTGAGCCTGCACGTCCAGAGCCTGTGCTCCGCAACGGGAGAGGCCACAACAGTGAGAGGCCCGCGTACCGCAAAAAAAAAAAGAAGAAAAAAAAAGAAAAAGGGGGTAGCAACTGCATCCAGCTTACTGGTCTACCTCTTAGCTCCTCTTTTAACTCCAGACTGATGCAAATCCCACCACTCTACTGTCCCCGTCCCTGTCCACGTCCAGCTCACTCTCAACCCAGCGGGGACAGGAGCCGAATACCCCCCAGGACAGGTCAAGGGGGAAGACACACCAAATAGTAGATCACCAGCTTTGAATCCACAGAGACCTGAGTTTGAGTAACAATATATGAGAGCTTAGGAAACATACATATCTGAACTCTGAGGTGAGGTTCCCTCATTTCTGCAGTAGGAATTTTTTTAAATGCCTACTCTGAGGACTATTAAGAAAAGTATACGTAATCTGTATTTTTTCAGCTTTCACCTTAGCCACTTGGGATGTGGTTGCAAACAAGACACAACTCTGCCCTGTAGAACAGCTAAGAGGATGGCTGCCCGTGTGAAGACGGCCCAACCAGTGCCTGCTACGCCTGCAGCTCACATTCATGTGAAGGAAGTCAACGGGCCCACGGAAGTCAGAAAGGTCCGGGTTAGAGCGTGGCAATGCCACTTACTGGCTGTCCAACCGTGGGCTCTGAGCCTCAGGGTCCTCTTCTGTAAATGGGAAAAACTGACTATGGTTGAGAGTAGTTGAAGTGATCCAGTGAAGATGAGTGTGTGACAACATGTGGCTCAGTGCCCAGCATACACGGGAGAATCTCAATGTATTGCACATTCTACATGCACGTGGCTGGCTCTTCCCAGCACCACTCCATTGCATATAAACCCCAAACTGCAGGGCTAACACCAGGTCATCTCTTGTCAATCTCTGAGGAGAGAGGGAATTTTGGAACTGCTGCCGGCCAGGAAGCTTGGCGTTCTCTCCTGTACCCGTGGCCCTGACTGACCCTGAGGAACGAGCCATTAGTCTGGAACAGATAAACCACCATCTGGTTCTACTCAGTTTCTCTCCCTTTCACCGCCTTAGAAGTTTATATAAAATGCTGCAACCATGTTTGCCCACTGCTCGCCCCAGCTCCTTTTCCTTCAAAATCTTCTGGTGGAGATATTTGTCTGTGACCCTCCCACCTGCACTTCATTTTCCTGGAAACCTGCAAAATTTTTCATCCACCAAGTGCAAGGGGCTGCTCTCGGGCTTAAGGGCGATGGGTCTTAAGGAGTGACGTGAGGGGTGGCCAGTCCAGAACTCACACCAAACATCAGCAAGATACTCCTAGTACCAGCACGATACTCCTAGTATCAGCTAGATAGATACTCCTAGTATCAGCTAGATAGATACTCCTAGTGTCAGCAAGATACTCCTAGTATCAGCAAGATACTCCTAGTATCAGCTAGATAGATACTCCTAGTATCAGCTAGATAGATACTCCTAGTGTCAGCAAGATACTCCTAGTATCAGCAAGATACTCCTAGTATCAGCTAGATAGATACTCCTAGTGTCAGCAAGATACTCCTAGTATCAGCAAGATACTCCTAGTATCAGCTAGATAGATACTCCTAGTATCAGCTAGATAGATACTCCTAGTGTCAGCAAGATACTCCTAGTATCAGCAAGATACTCCCCAGCAAAGATACTTCTTCTCAGAGCTCCCATTCCCAGGCACAAACTTCTCACCCAAGCCACTAAACTTTGAACCTGGGACTCAGGGAGCAAAATTCACAGCAGTCTTTTGTGCCAGAAACTTCTTGCCATGTTCCCCAGGGGAAGGCCAAGGCCCCAAATCATGGAGCTACATGGACAGTGGCTGGCCCTACGCTTTCCATCTTTTCCCCCTCTCTTTACCCCCTTATACACAGGAGTGCTCCAATCCCATTCCCAGAAAGGGTCCCCTGATACCTGAACCCTCTGAGCCAGGAAACTATTCCTTCTGTCCAAAGAGAGGCCTTACAATGGATATTTGCTTTGCTGCCTGCTCCCCATCGCCCTTCTAGTAACTTTATCCAGAACTTCCCCTAAGGAATCACTCCCTCTCCACTTTCAGTCCAGGAACTTGGGGGAAACTGACTCCACGCCAGCTGCCAGGGTGAGCCTGGCCAAGGATAGTGTCTTACTCAGCTCAGGGTTCCATAACAAAATACCACAGACTGAGTGGTCAAAGTAATGGGAATTTATTTCTTACGGTTCTGGAGGCTGGAATGTCCAAGATCAAGGTGCAGGTCAATTTGGTTCCAGTAAGGGCTCTCTTCCTGGCTTGCAGATGGCCACCTTCTCACCATGTCCTCACATAGCAGAGAGAAAGGGGAAGCTCTCTGGACTCTTCTTACAAGGGCACTAATATCACGAGGGCCCCACCTCCTCCAAACTTTACCTCCCAAAGTCCCCCATCCCCAAATACTATCACATTGGGGGTTCATGCTTTAACATATGAGTTTGGTGGGGTACAATATGGTCCACAGAAGAGAGCCTCACACTTCTCTGGCTACAGTGCCTGGTTTAGGGACAAACATGGAACACAGAGCCAGTAGGACCAAACGCTTGCTTCTTCTCTGGCAGACTAAAATCTCGGAGGATGAGGCCTGAGCTGTAAGCAGGCATCCTGACACCACACAGAGGACAGAAAAGCTGAAAAGAGAGAGAGGAGATACTAACGACACCTGACCTGAAGCCAGACCCATCCTCCCCTTCCGTAAGCTTTCAAGTTTGTGAGTCAAAATACACCCTCTTGGTTTAAGCCAGTTTAAATTAAGCTTTTATTCACTGCAACCAAAATAGCCCTAACTTATGCAAATCTACACCAATTCAGCCAGTGGTATGCTGGAGAGAACACACAATAGCCAGTTGTTAAAGTTTTAGGGATTGTGCAAACCAATCAAATCAATTATATTTTTAAAAAGGTAATAAATACTCAAAACCCATCCCTTCCTTGCAACTTTACTTGTGCTGTAAGGTTATTTCTGTCTACTGTGTCTGCGTGGTGGGAATACTACACAGTGGTGCCACCCAGCATCTCTCCTCAGCTCTGCATTCAGTGGCACCACTTTGGTAGCTTGAAATTGGCCAGGGTGGGAGTATTTTGACCACAAAAATTGACAAAAAACTGTAAATCAAGGCCTGATTTGTTGGCTTGTTGATTGTCTAGACTTAAGAATGTGATGGGGAAACTGTTAATAATGCAGATTAAAGTGCTTCGTGTTTATGCAAACTAGTATATACAGGATGGATGAACATCAAGGTCCTACTGTACAGCACAGGGGATTATATTCAATATCTTGTGATAAACCATAATGGAAAAGAACATGAAAAAGAATCTATGTATGTATAACTGAGTCACTTGGCTGTACGGCAGAAATTAACACATCATTGTAAATCAACTACACTTCAATAAAACTTTTAAATAAATAAATAAAGTACATCATGTTTACCATTGTGAAACTGTGACTGGAACAAAAATTGGGGGGAACATTTTTCCAGTATTTGAAAATTATTATTTGACTAAACAAAGAATATTTGCAGCCACTGCCATCGCCTGGCACCACCGTGGTTGTCCTGAGAACTCAAAATAAACAGGACACGGTCCTGTGCACAGAGTGATGTGCTCAAGGCCAAGCATCAGAGAAGATGCAGTAGTAAAAGACACTGCAGCTGTCAGCAGGAAGTGCATCATTTCATTGTAAAGCCAACCCCAGCACAGAGAAAATACAGCAGAGTCTCTAAGTCAGGGATGACAAATACCTGGCATACCGTGCATGCCGCCACCTCTCCGTCCACACATCTCTTCCCTGAGCCACCATGTGGTTCCAGCATCCTGCCCAACAGAGCATGCAGGCAGCTGCTGCTGTGCTCCCCATGGTGACATCACACAGGAGTGCAGACATCTGTGGGGCATCCCAGCTTAAAAGTTCAGGGGCGAGGGCTTCCCTGGTGGTGCAGTTGTTGAGAGTCCACCTGCCGATGCAGGGAACACGGGTTCGTGCCCCGGTCCGGGAAGATCCCACATGCCGCGGAGCGGCTGGGCCCGTGAGCCATGGCCGCTGGGCCTGCGCGTCCGGAGCCTGTGCTCCGCAACGGGAGAGGCCACAACAGTGAGAGGCCGGCGGAAGAAAAAAAAAAAAAAAAGTTCAGGGGCGAGATTAGCTGGAACTACAGTACTTAAGGAAGGCTTTGCAGAAAAGAAACTTGAAAAGGGCCTTGAAGGATTAGTAAGAAACTTGTCAGAAAGGCAAGTTTCCCAGAGCCCACCCCAGATCTTCAGAATTAGACACTCTTGCTCCAACTGGCCTTCCTGAACAGGTAGTGCCGATGCACGCTGACAGGTGAGAACCGCTGGACTCTGCCCCACGCCCTCTCCTGCTGCTTTCTTTCACCTGTCACTCACAACCACACCATGCAGGGCACAGACCAGCTGAACGCTCACCCCCTCCTCACGTGGAAGAAGCGCAGGTCCAAGGTACTCTGGGGCTCACCCGGGGCCACCCTGCTGAGGTGCAGCAGAGCCCGGGCTACAGCCAGGTCTCCGGGGACCAGAGCAGTGCTATTTCCATCAGCCCAGGGTAAGAGAGCACAGTAGGAGCACGAATCCCTCCAGCCCCCAGCCTCCCAATTTCCTCTCTCACCTTCCCAAGGAGTTGGCCAGCCTCCTGAAACAGGCTGTGAAGAAAAGGCCAGGGGGGGTGACAACGGCTGCCTCACACAAGGGAGGTGAGAGGGTCTGTTGCAGGCCCCCACCACACTCACACCGGCACGGAAGGAAAGTGGACCCATCACAGCCAGCACCGCCCCATCAGGCCCAAGGAGCCAAAAGCCTCGGCTCATTAGATGCCACAGCCCAGAGCTGGCCAGTAGCAAGAATGTGGAAACTCAGCCTCCAGTGAACCCCAGGAACAGAGCCACGAGAGCTGGTCCAGGATCCAATTTCTTGTGCCAAACCCTCTCAGGCAGAAACGATCAGGGTTTAAAGAGAAACCATCTGCAGTCCAAGGCCGAGGTGACGGGTCAGCTTGGCGTAGTGGAAAGGGCACGGCTTTCGAGCCCGACACAGGGTTTGAAATCAATCCCCCTGTTGACGAGCGTTGCAAACCAGGTTCCTCACCTTCTCTGAGACCATCTCTTCCCGTGTGAAGTGGGGATGACACAGGTTGTGAGGATGAAGTGAAATAACACAAGCAAAGGTCCTGGCGGAGGCCCGGCCCTTTCCTTCCTCCATCCCTCCCCGTGGGAGTCCTCTTTTTCCATCTCCATGGATCCCGGGAAGGGGATACCAGAGTCGGTGATGAACCAGGCTAAAGGGCAATAACTCTGTGCAGGGCGGAAGACAACTGCTAGATGTCCCTTCTCACATTAGATCATAAGTCTGTCTTATGTTGAAACTGTGTTTGGGGGCTGTCAGGACTGGCTTTACCCAGCATCCAGCACTCGGCATGCACAATAATAAACTGCTCTATAACTTATAGAGCATGGTCATCAAGAAATTAATCAGGAGTTCTCCAGAATTCCCGTTATCTGAAATTTAGCAGTAATGCTCAGTAATCAGTAAATCTCTGGCAAACTACACACACAGTCCAAATCCAGCCAGGCGCCTATTTTTGTAAATAAAGTTTTATTGGAACACAGCCAGGCTCATTCAACCACATGTTATCTGTGGCTGCTTTCATGCTACCGAGGCAGAGTTGGACTGAGAGGGCTAAAACATTTACTATGTGGCCCTTTACAGAAAAGTTTACCAACCCCTGCTCCAAAAAAAAAAAGCATAGCTAAAGCTAACTGTTGTGGCTTGAGCTCTCCAAGACATGGACTCTGAGAGGAGTGCAGAGTTCAAGGTGATAGACAGGGAACACCCCTGGGACTCCCGCCTCTGGAAGGAGAGGAAGGAAGCCGGAGTGGGCACAGGGAGGGGTCAGATTGTAATGCAGGTCCCGCAGCCTCCCTCAGCTGGCTCTACAGGGAACACTGGAGCAAACGGCCCCTCGGAGTGGTCCTGAATTGGCCAAAACAGCTGCACTTTTACACTCTGCCTTGATCAGTCATTGGAAACAGGCCACCCCCAGAAGGGCGTGACCCTGGGAGAGGCAGCTCCCTAAGGGTCTGAGTTCTGGCGGCTGTGTGCTGACAACACTCCCAGCACCCGGGCAACAAGTCCTTCCTCCAAAGGACACTGGCAGTGCATCTGCATGCCCACCACACTCACACTTTTAGTTTTCCCTCACCTCTTTCCCGCAATGCACCCACATCAACACCACTGAGTCATCCGAACCACCCACGGATGTGGGGTGTCATCAGTGGGACACAAAGGTCAAAGTGGACACACCACTTTCAGAATAACAACTAAGATATCATCTTCAGCGTATTCCCAATAATATTCTTGAAAAAATTGTATGTCCATAAGCTTGATTGGAAATCATACAGAAACAGACTATGAATATATACATACCGTTCTCAGGAAAAGTGGACTTTCTATTTCTGTCAGAATAACACCAAGATTTTTTGATAGAATGATTGGTAAGATCTAAGATATGTATATATTGGAGATATAAAATGTTTTATATAAAAGGTATAGAATGAGAGATGAGGTGCAAAAGGTTGCTGCTCTTGGTGCAGTAGTAAGAGATTTTGAGTCTAAAGACCTAGGTTCGGTTCCTGTCACTCCCTGTGGACAATCCCTTCACCCTTCCAGTGTTTACTCCCCTGTAAAATGGGACCAGAGTACTCTACCCACCTCCACCCACACGATTGCCATAGAATCAGATGAAATGATGTATGTGAAACAAGTGACAAAATCTGTAATGTGCCCAAAAGATACTTCATTGTCTATGTTGGTGTTCTGTTAACACCTCCTTAATCACTAAGTTCTTAAAGTTACATATTCAAATATGTAACAGTTTTAATTATTCTTCTTTTCTGGTCTTACCAATAATATCACGAACATTGTGTCACATGCAAAAAAAAAAAAAAAACCGAGGTATTTTAAAATATTTTTATTTGTTCTTTATGTACATGCATGCACATACATACATACCCACAGTTATATACACAAACACCAGCCCCCTCCACTATTTCCTTCCCAAAACAAATTACCTCACTGAATAGACAGACGTGAATATTACAACTCTTGGCAAAGGATGCTGGAGAAAGTGTCAGAGAACATTCAAAGTCCCCCGTCCTCAATGGTTGTACAACTCTATGAATATTCTAAAAATCAGTGAATTGTACATCTTAGGTGAATTTCATGGCATGAAATTATATCTCAATAAAGCTTCTATAAATTTTTTTAACAGTCCCACCTGCTCCTAGTTCTGCTCCCAGTGACATCACATGAGGTCTCACGAACCCCCGGGAGCACACTGAACGGGCTAGAACTCTGGGACTCTGTCCCACCACGGTTCCCTGAGCTCTAAGTGAGCAGGTACAACACGACAATGAGACCGGGGTTTAACTTCATTCTGTCTTGTGTCCCAGTTGGCACGTCTGTTCTCTCAGTGGGTCACTAACCTTTCTGTATTTCTTGTTTCTCTCTTTCAAACTACCTCTTCACTCCACGAACACACCGTATATAGATTATATCAATACATATTCCTTGGGCTGCATCAGCCAAGAGAAAAGAGCACCACAGGGACAGGATAACCAGCGTTACTCAGGCTCCGCCCACTTCTATCCAATCTGTCAAAATCTCCAGTTGTTATTAACAACTGGTTATGGGAGTTCTCAGGAAGTGCTCCCCCATGCCCAGATCCCCAGCCCGCTCAGCTGCCAGGGGGCCCCTGCTGTCTTCCCTCTCTTCTGCTCCGAGTGCCAAGCTCTGGGAAGCTTCCAAGCTCTTTGAAGTTGCCAAGCTCTATCATGGCCCGCGCTCATGATAAAGTCCTTCTGGGCCCGACCATCAGCAGAGGGGAGGTCAGTGATGCTGCAGTTGACCTGGGGAGAATCTATTCCCCACCCTGTCACCCAGGGGGGAATGTCTGCTCCTCCCCAGTCTCTTAAGACGTTCAAGCAAACGCTCCTTCCTGTTCCTTTTCCTTCATTTTCTCTTTCACTCTCCTCAGCAGGTCCTGGAGTTGAAGGGACTCCATCCAGTTCTAAGAACCGACCTCCTCACGGTGAGACTGGGGCACCATCCGTGGGCCAGGCTCGTTCACCTGGGCTCCCTGCTTCCCTTGCAAGAACCCTGGGTCCCTGTTGCAATGTGTGCCGTGTGCCCGCCCAACCACCAAACCCTTGCTGAGCAACTACCCAGGTGGCCCAGGGTCAGACAATGAAAGCCCGAACCCCTGGAGGGCGCGACTCAGACCTTCACCTGGGCTTTCAATCATTCAACAAGTACATTCAGCACCGACGATGTACAAGCCATTAAGTCCTATGTGGCAAGAGATGAGGGGCACACAGCTGTTGCCCTCAGAGGTCTCAGAGTCAGTAGCAGATATAGGAAGTTCACAAATAACCATAATACAAAACAAAATACATTAACTGCTTAAAGAGAGGTACAAAGTGTTTCTGGTATTCAGGAAAAGAAAAGTGCATTTATTAAATACTTTCTATAAACCAGGCGTTGAAACATATTGGAATATACGCATACATATATATCATAACATATATATACGTACACACAGAGAATGCTGTGTGTACGTATATATATACACACACACACATACACACACACGTACGATATATATAATACATATCTATATTACATATACATCATAGTGTATTTTTTTTTCACTTAAAGTTTTTAGGCCCCATTCAACAGGTGAGCAAGATACCTGCGATTGATTCAGTAACTTGCTCAGAGACTGATCTCTGCCAATGGGAAGATCTGGAAAATTTTAATACAAGTATCATCTCAGCTGGTTCTTGAAGGTTTGGTGGAATTTGAATTCCCATTTATGATTTTTAGTTACGAGAGTAACACGTGTTCACTGTGGAAATTTTTAAAATATAGAAAAGCACAAAGATGCAAGTTTTTTTTTAAAGTCCATAAATCCCACCTCAATAGAAAAACATTATTAACACTTTGGTGCAGATCCTTATAAACTTTTTTCTACTAATCACATCTAAAAGAACAATTGGGACCACACTTGAGTCACCTGCATTTTAATAAATGTTATTTCCCTGCAAACTAAGAAGTACTATCAACCCCATTTTATAAGAATAACTTGAGGGACAGAAAGGTTAGCTTGTCCAAGTCACACAACAGAGCCAAAAGGTACACCCAGAGTGTCTTTCTCCAGAGCCCGTGCTCCCCTCCCTCCCGGCTGCCTCCCCGACTGGGTGCAGGGAGTGCCCTGGGCACGGCAGGGCAAGAGGAAAGGGGTCACTGAGAGACACTGCTGTCATGCTGGGTTCAGTCACTGCTTCTATCAATGGCATAAAGGAAAGGGAGAAATTTCAGCATGACCCCAAATTTTCCAGCCTGGGCCGCTGATAGAAGGATAACCCCAGAAATGATATCAATTTCATAATCTGTTCAATAATTCCTGTAACTTCTACTGGGGAAAAAGTATTCCCTCGATGAGACTCTACCCTAACTCCGACGGCACTCTGTGCACTGTGTGATCCAGGGAGTCTTGTCAAATCAGCAGTCCAGGTCACCGAGGGGACCTGGCCCTGGCTGACATCTGTGGGAGCCAGCGTGGGAGCTAGAGCACCTCCCGGGTGAGCCCAGGGCACCCCATGCCCTGCTTTTCCACGGGGTGTCTCTGCAACCAGCGGGGCCTCGAGAACAGGCACCAGGCTACAGTGCTGTCAGGCAGACGGCCCTCTCCCCCTCCATACCAAGCAGACTTGATTTCTGCCCTCGCAGGGATGGGAGCAACAAGTTTTTGCCAAAAAAAGAAAAAAAGAAGAAGAAATCAAAATAGAAAACTTACTTCTTCCCTGGGCTGCATGTTCCTGGCTTGACTTATATCACTTATATAACAGTGATACTGTGTGTTAGAACAGCACAGAGAGTTTCAGGAAAGGTCAGGAATGCCAGCCTGGGATCTGGTCCCCTAGAGCTCTGACACAGACAGAAAGACAGGGGATTGGGGGTGGGACTCAGGAAGGTCTTCTGATTCCAGCCTCCAACCCGGCCACACTCTGTCCCCACAGACAGGAAACGCAGCCCGACAGCACTGCAAGAGGGGCTTTGACACAAAGAAGGAAGACCAGGCACGTGTCCTGGGACCCTTGGGATCCTCAACCTCTTTGCAGGTCTGTCTGACAAGTTCATTTTGACGAGGAAAACAGTGATTCACAGGACACAGAGTTCAGGTTCAACTCCTGGCTGAATACACGGCACCCAATCCCACGATCCACACCCCCCAAGCCCAAGACGATTGGTTTGGTTGCTTCTTCCTCTCATGTTTTCTAAACCTTGCCACTTTCAAGGAACTCACCCTTGGGGAACTAATTTTCCCATAATTGTTCGTTTATTCTTGTTTTTTTCTTGACGAAAGCTGCTCTCCGTTTCTGGATGACATCTGATGACCTGCATCGGTAGAAAACATGAGCTTTGCCCTCTGACTCTGAAAACTTGGCCACAAAGTCAAATTCGCTGTAGGTCCCTCTAGTGTGAGACTTCTTGTAATCCTCTCCCTAACACATACCACAGCTCCACGCAGATGCTTCAGAGAGAACGCCGGGCCATTGCAAAGATTTTACAGGGAGCCTTCTGCAGGCCTCCTTCTTCCTCTAAATCTCTCCAGTTTCTCATCTCCCCTCACCCCCCACCCCCATTGCTCTTTTCCCTACATTTTATCACATCGCATCCAACCATCGTGTCCTCTATTATGTACCGGGACAGCTAATGTCCAATAAATATTGATAAATGGGGTGACTGTGAGTGAATCCTTCCCATCTTTTCCCCTTTCATTCTTTTTCTCTGCAGTTCCTCATCACTGACTCCCCATTCTGCCAGTTCCCAGTTGAGCTCTCTATCTGCTCCCTGAGACGTTGCAACTTGCCGCTACCCATACCCTCTCTTTATCAAAAGGGTCTCATACAGGACAAATTTCCTTGCTCCTACACCAATAAAAGCTGCCGTTTCCTTTTTCATTCAGTAGTAAATATGTATTAACTACATTATTTACATAGTATGTCCCAGGCAATGTGCTAACAAAACAGATAAACTCCCAGTCCCATAAAGGTGATGTTCTAGTGCTCGGAAACCAAAAATAAGCAAAGAGATAAGCCAATAAATAATAGGTTCAGAAGAAAATAGAGCAGAGTCTCAGAACAGAGTGATGGGGGTTGGTTGGCTAGGCCTTTTCCAAGCCTTAGTGAGAACAGTCACTTGTCTTCATGTTTATCAAAGCCTCTCACTCGTCTGGAGACGGACAGGGATGCGCTGAGAGAGCAGATCCACAACGTCTGCTTCTGCCAACCAACCCTCCAAAGGGAAGGGTTAATGGTATCCACCTCATGAGCATTAAGCCAGACAGGTAATCCCTGGAAAGAGCCTAATGTGGCGTCGGGGACACTAAGTGACTAAATAAATGGCAGCCGAGGAAAACTGGGAAGCAGGGGGAGCTGCCATTGGCAAAGGCCATCTCATTTGCTCTAATTTTAGTTTACTCTGCACATTATTTGTGCTTTCTTCAGGCAGCCCACAGCCTTAATGAGCAATTGACCCTCGAACTGATGAGCGGCTCTTGGCTGAAAGCGACATGATAAATAAATGCGACAGTTCAGAGAGGAATGCAGGCTGAACGTGACAGTAGCTGGTAGGTCTCACTTTCCTCCCCAGGGCACCTCCTCACTCACTGGTCATCTGACATATGGGCAAACCTGGAAGTGAGGGAAGTAATGACCCACGGGGTGACCTGGATCACTGGGCACTGGAGACAGAGCCAGTGGAGAAACTACCCGTCTGTACTTAAGGCAGGAGAGGTACAGTCCACAGTTTCTCAGGCACTTCCCAGCAGGACGGAGCCTCAGTCACCCATGGCAGTGACCAGCACAGTGACACATCCGGGTCTCTCTTCCCCTGTTCAGTTTCCTGCTTCCAGCCCAACTCCTGCTCATTGACATCACCTTCCAAAATAACTATCTCCATAAGGCCCTCACTTCAGGTAGAACCGAGGCTAAGACACTATCTATGCTCCGGTCTTTCCTTTTAGACCAGACTCTACCTCCTAATATTTATATAAATATTGGAGGGTTGCAATGAACTTCTGTATTTTAGAGTGCAGACTGCCTTTTAATTCTAGAAGCAACATTTTTTTAATGTTTACTAATGTTTTATTTGTAAAAGTGAAAGTTGAATACAACCTAAATGACAAAACATAAGACAATGGTTTCATAAACTGAACTAGTATATCTAATGAGTAGATCATGCAGTTAGCAAAATGGTAATTAAGCATACTGCATAATAGCAAGGAAATGCATATGGTATATGTTAAGTTTTTTGTTTTGTTTTCTTCATATTTTTTTATAATTTCTAAAATATTTTATGAAGCAGATTATTGCCTTTTCCCCCCAGCTTTATGCAGATATAAT
>RJWK010058240.1:0-13918 GCA_004363435.1 Platanista minor | reverse complement strand
GAGGAGGGGGCGTCCCCATGTACCGAGCCTGGTGGTGCTACTGCCTAATTCAAGTTCCTGCGCCCAGCGTCTCCTGGCACACACCACTCCACACTGCCCAAAAACTAGTTTGCTGCGGGGTGACCACGACTTGGGCTGGCAATCTTTGGCAGGACACGCCCACCTAGCTGCAGATGTGCTGGTCAAAAGTACAGATACGCATATGTCTATAACTGTAGAACCAACAGCTAGGAAGACAAGAAGCCAAATAAACATTGGCTGAAATGAATGCTAATCTATGGTTTTATCTGCCCAAATCCATACTAAAAATAATTCAGGGAAGGAGGAATAGAATATCTATTTTAAAATAACTGCAGATTAAGAAACAACTCAACCCTAATCTAGCCGGGCATCACCATACTTCCAGGTACCATAAAGAAAGTTATGGAGGAAAATATGAAGAAAAGAAAAAGCATAAATGTCATTCACATTACCATGGTATTTACAAAGGTAATACAATGTATCTTAAAACAGTGAAACGCTTAAGGGGAAAAGGAAACAAGTTAAGGGGAACTTTGACCGGCAGAGAGAAAACATGGTCCAGACATGAACTAAATAACCGCCCCTCCCCGAGCCACAGCTCTCCCTGCCACTACCTCCACCCTCTCACCTCCCAACTGTTGAATGACATCAAGAAGAGCAGGGACTGAGAAGCAGGAAGCTAAACGCAGTGGCAGAATTTAAAGAACACTTTTCTGTAAAATCAAGAAAAGCAGAGCCTAACAAATTCTGAGCCAAGAACTTTATGCCCTCTAGTCTGAGAGAAGAAACATTCACGTTTTACAACCTGGACTGTTTCTGACAGAATAGCAGGCATCTTGGCATAAGGTCAAAAGGAAAGTACACCCACACGGACTGTGCCCTACATGAATCAGACAGATGCCTCTGAGAACAAGAAATGTTATGGAAAGACATGCCACCACCTCCAAAGTCAACTCACGAATGGCCTCGGTGGTCAAGCGTGAAGAGTTAATACGTATAAAAACTAAATACGTTAGTGGCTCAACTAGCTATTAATGAGTGAAGGTTTCACATTATCAAATGTTCCAAAAATCTGAAGCATGCCCCCTCTGTGAGTGGAAGCTCTTCATAAATCCCCAGGGGCCTGTGTGTACCTACACCACATGTCTGATTGCCCCCATCCCCTCCTTCCACGCTTCCACTGCCATCAGGGCTTTTGTCTGCTTTGTCCACTGCTACATTCTCAGCAGCTAGAACAGCACCTGACACACAGTAGAAGCTCATTTGTTAAAACAAACGAATCCTGCTTCTGTCTGGGAAACCAACAAACCAAGTTCAGACTCAGAATTTTTCCCAAATAAAGAGTAAAAAGGGAGGATCTTCTACAAATAAAGAGCTGTCTTCACGACAAAACTGTGACAGAACTGAGACCCTCTTTGCTTTGTATGATTGTCGGCTATACTATAACAAAGGGGGCCACAGAGAAGAGGCATGCGTGAAATGGGATGTGCTATACTAATTGCTCTATTTTCTATGCGCTTACCAGTTTTATTTTAGAAGAAAGATTTTCTGGCAATTTTGTTTTCAGTTGATTTGTTTCCTTGAATGTAGGTGGAAATCCACTCAGGAAAGCCAAATCTTGCATTAGCACTAACCCAGGGACTTCCTTATCTGTTGTCTAAAATAAAAATGGGAAAAACACAACTCACTTTCCACATCATAAGGCTGGTGAAAACTTACAGCTCAGAAAACTAGTAAATATCTATTGCATCACACAAGCTTCAAAATAAGAATATTACAATTATTTAAATCGATATTCACTAGTACTAGAAAGCTAGGCTTAGAGGAAAAGTAAACATTAAAAAGCCTCTCAAAGTAAAACAGTTTTATTTCTCATACTTTTATTCTAATCTACTGCAAAAATACAGTTAATTTAAAGTAACATACCAAATAGCCCCTCCAAATTGTCTGCCTGCTGCTTCCTTTAAAAATTCCAGAGTGGGCATCTTCAACTACAATAGAGAATACAATAAACAAGCCTGTTTTTAATGAATACTTAACTATGATGTCTGGCAGGACACTGTACGAGGCATTTTGAGAGCTGTTAAACCAGTATAATACATGGTCTCAAAGAAAAGGTCGGTGGGGGAGACAAAATTAACCCATCTAACAAAAGGGGAACAAATGTAAATTGCTGTACAATTAAACGTTAAATTTTGCAATACTGAAGGAGAGACTCGTGTGGGCAGAAGAAATGCAGAAATGACAGACGGACAGAAATCACAGAGGTAGAAGCAAACATCAAACACTGACATGTTTAATTTTTTAAAAAAAATTGTTTGACCAGAGTAAAACATCTGGGAGTGGTAGGTACGAGGAAAAAAAGGGCAACCAGAAGGAGGCTTTGAAAGCAAGGCCAGTGGCATTTAGATTAACGGCGGGGAGCCACTTAGGACTCTCCTAAGGTTCCTCCAGAGTCATAGTGAATTCCTAAGATCCATCAGGTAATGTGATTAGAGCAGATTAAGTTGGGGGTGAGGAGGGTGATGACACAGCCCTACTGGGAGAGAGTTCTAAAGTGATGGGAACAAATGAGATCAGTAAACCTGCTGACATTCGGGGACCATGGAAAACAGGAGAGGTTGGAAGGCTGCAACTCTGATCCTCAAATGCACACAGAAAGCAGGGTCTGCAGATTATAGCCTGCAAGATGGGTGTTGATCCTGAGCAAGAGTCTCAAATGTATCAGAAAAATACAGCTGGTGAGCACTGGAGAAAAGTCTTCACAATATACTGTTTATCTTTAAAGAAAGTACTGACCACTAAGAGCATGAGTTCATTATGGGTAAATTTATCAGATACACACCTCACTCTGCCTCCGTCTGTCTGTCTCTCCCCATTGATATGGTGCATTCTATACTGGTAAATCAGACAATTCGAATAGATGAACAATATGTATTTGTACATAATCTCAGGAAGGCAGCTAAACAACACATGGCATCTTTGTGGATTTAACAGAGACCAGATCTCAAGTTAGGCGGATTATAACCAATTCTGATCAGAGAGTGTAAAATTGTAAAAGCCACAATCAACCTAGAGGGGGTTCTGGAGGTCTGCCATAGGTCTGCTCAACAATCCATCAAAGTTTTGGAAGATACAGAAGGCATGCTTGTGAAATGTGTGGGCTTACACGGAGCCGACAAAGAAGCTATGATCCTGGATAACAGACTAAGGGTTCCCCAAAGTCCTTGACTGTTTGGAGCAATCAGTCAAATCTAGCAAAATAAAATCTCCTACAAACGAAGGTAAGATCTTTAACTTGACAACAAACCACGTAAAAATTAAAAGGAGTACTTGAAAAAAAAATTAAAAAAATAAATAAAAGGGGTATTTGAGCATTAGCACATGTAAGATTCTTTAAAAGACTGAGGGTCTTCCCTGGTGGCGCAGTGGTTGAGAGTCCGCCTGCTGATGCAGGGGACACGGGTTCGTGCCCCGGTCCGGGAAGATCCCACATACCGCGGAGCGGCTGGGCGCATGAGCCATGGCCGCTGAGCCTGCGTGTCAGGAGCCTGTGCTCTGCAACGGGAGAGGCCACAACAGTGAGAGGCCCGCGTACCGCAAAAAAAAAAAAAAAAAAAAGACTTAGGAGTTTCAGCACAGTGAGTTCAGTATGAGTCAGTAATGGTCAGGCCACACTGAGTTTCCATCCCAATTTTGTGCTTTTAAGCAGAAGAAGAGGGCTTAGAGTAAGAAGGGTGACACTGCCCAATACCAACCCATCAGGAAACCCTGTTGAGCTGACCTTCAAACTGTCCAGAGTCCAACCACTTCTCACCACCACTCTGATACAAGCCCCCTTCCTTCTTGCCTGAATTATTATAAGCTTCACCCCTCCTCAGTCTGCTCCCACCACAGTAGCCAGACTGATCCTTCTGGAACGTAAGTCAGATCACATTACTCCTCTACTCAAACCCTCTGATGATTGATTCCTCACTGCACTGTGATTGGAAGCTAAAGCCCGTTGTGGTTACTGAGGCCTATACCATTTGGTCCCTGTGACTTCTCTGAGCTCATCTCTTGCCCCCTCCCCCTTGGTTCACTCTATTCCAGCCACATTGGCCTCCCTGCTCTTCTTCAAACATGTCAGACACCCTCCTGCCTCAGGGCCTTTGCACTGGCTATTCCACTTACCTTATATATAGGGAATATATGGAGAATCACTCCTTACCCACATATTCATGTTGCTGGCTCTCTCACCTCCTTTAAATTTTCACTCAAAAATCACCTTCTTGGGGAGTCTGCCCTACCACTCAATTTCCCCTGCTCAATTTTTCTCTACAGCATTTATCTTCTACAAACTATATAATTTACTTGTATGTTGTATCAACTGTCTGGCTCCCTCTGCCAACATGTAAATTTTTTAAAATTTTATTTATTTTTTAAATTTTTGGCTGTGTTGGGTCTTTGTTGCTGTGCGTCGGCTTTCTCTGGTTGCAGCGAGCGGAGGCTACTCTTCATTGTGGTGCACTGGCTTCTCATTGCAGTGGCTTCTCTTGTTGTGGAGCACAGGCTCTAGGCATGTGGGCTTCAGTAGTTGTGGCACGCGGGCTCAGTAATTGTGGCACACGAGCTCTAGAGCGCACGCTCAGTAGTTTTGGCGCACAGGTTAGTTGCTCTGCAGCATGTGGGATCTTCCCAGGCCAGGGCTCGAACCCGTGTCCCCTGCATTGGCAGGCGGATTCTTAACCACTGTGCCACCAGGGAAGCCCCCCGAGATGTAAATTTGATGAAGGCCGAGATTTCTGTCCATCGGCTCACTGCTGCATCTTCAGCACTGAGAATAGTACCTGCCACATAGTATGCACTCAACAAACACTTCACAAATGAAGAGTCCCGATCTCTCTGAAGACTGAACCACACTGAAACAGAATGTTCAATTCCAGCTGAAACACTTTTAAAGTAATAGAAACT
Organism: Platanista minor; assembly: GCA_004363435.1. NCBI lineage: Eukaryota > Metazoa > Chordata > Mammalia > Artiodactyla > Platanistidae > Platanista > Platanista minor. The sequence continues at coordinate 8,944 of RJWK010058240.1, read as the reverse complement.
AAAGCTCATTCTGAGAAGAGCAAACTAGGGGGCAGACAAGCCCCTAAGCGACAGCTAGAGGAAGAAGAAGAAACATCACACAGGAAAGGGATTACATTAGTTCTGTAGGATCCCAATGGGTATAAATTTAATCAGTGTGAGAGTGCTATAAGGAGGCACTTTGTAATTCCTTGTAAAAGTCAATGTAGTCCAGAGGTAAAATCAAGTGTCACAGGAGGAAATTCATTTCCTAAACATCAAAAGGATAAGCGTGACTGGAAAAACCATTTTGCTGAGGAGACGCAGGCCCCGGCCGCAGGGCGGGATGGTTGAGTGCAGGAGGACTGTCCAATCGGTGGACACAAGGGAAGTGGCAGGGTAACCGGGAGAGGGGCAGAAATGACACATTTGAGAAGGAAAAAAATCAACAGATCTCAATGATTAACTGCAAAGAGGCTAAATGAGATTTTTTTTAAATGCCAAAGATGGCTAAAATTTTTAAAATCTAGTTCAAGGTGTGGCAGTCCATGGTCCAAAATCTAGCCACTGCCGAATTTAGTATGGCCCCAAGCTAAACACAATTTTGACATTTTAAAATGGTTAAATGTTTATACAAATACCTACATAATATCTGCCATTTTGCCTCTTGGCCCACAAGGCCTAAAATATTTACTACCTGGTCCTTTAGCAAAGAATTTTTTTGGTTTCCCTGGTGGTGCAGTGGTTAAGAATCTGCCCACCAATGCAGCGGACATGGGTTTGAGCCCTGGTCCGGGAAGATCCCACATGCCACAGAGCAAATAAGCCCATGCGCCACAACTACTGAGCCTGTGTGCATGCTAGAGCCCATGAGCCACAACTACTGAGCACATGTGCCACAACTACTGAAGCTCACGCGCCTAGAGCCCATGCTCCACAACAAGAGAAGCCACCACAATAAGAAGCCCACACACCGCAATGAAGAGCAGCCCCCACTCAACGAAACTAGAGAAAGCCCGTGCACAGCAACAAAGACCCAACACAGCCAAAAATAATTTTTAAAAAAACCAAAAACCTCAGCTTTAAAAAAAAAAAAAAAAAATAGAATTTTGTGATCCTGGATTTCAATAACTAAGGATGATAAAGAGTTTGTGGGGCTTCCCTGGTGGCGCAGTGGCTGGGAATCTGCCTGCCAATGCAGGGGACACAGGTTCGAGCCCTGGTCTGGGAAGATCCCACATACCGTGGAGCAACTAGGCCCGTGAGCCACAACTACTGAGCTGCATGTCTGGAGCTTGTGCTCTGCAATAAGAGAGGCCACAAAAGTGAGAGGTCCGCACACTACGATGAAGAGTGGCCCCTGCTCGCCGCAACTAGAGAAAGCCCTCGCACAGAAACGAAGACCCAACACAGCCAAAAATAAATAAATAAATAAAAATTAAAAAAAAAAAAAATGAGTTTGTGGCCCACTAAAAATGGAAGCTCCATGAAGACAGGAATGTGCCTTTTTTTTCGTCTGCTGTTTGCATACAACAACAACCAACTCAGAGCAGTGGCTTGACAAATCTTTACTGAATGAATCAATATAATAGTAGGACAGTCAAATAAAAACAAGAGTGGGGGGCTTCCCTGGTGGCGCAGTGGTTGAGAGTCCACCTGCTGAGGCAGGGGACACGGGTTCGTGCCCCGGTCCGGGAAAATCCCACATGCCACAGAGCGGCTGGACCCGTGAGCTATGGTCGCTGAGCCTGTGCGTCCGGAGCCTGTGCTCTGCAACGGGAGAGGCCACAACAGTGAGAGGCCCGCAAACCGCAAAAAAAAAAAAAACAAAAAACAAAACCCAAGTGGAAATTCAAAAACAGTGTTTAGAAGACTGTCGCTTAACACAGATTCTACTTATATCAAAGTTTATAATCTTTTATGTCTCTGATATGTTATAAAATTAGTGGAGATAAACCCAAGATTCTCTCCATAGACGTTGTAACTGAGTTATAGCTGCTAACATAATGTCATTCTTTTTTCTCTTCAGGTGAAGTGTTATCAGAGTACCTTAATTTAAGGAAACCTCAATTTAAAAAACAAAGCTGGTGGGAGAGGAACCAAGATGGCGGAGTAGAAGGACATGCTCTCACTCCCTCTGGTGAGAACACCAGAATCACAACTAGCTGCTGGACAATCATCGAGAGGAAGACACTGGAACTCACCAAAAAAGATACCCCACAACCAAAGACAAAGGAGATGCCACAATGAGATGGTAGGAGGGGTACAATCACAGTAAAATCAAATCCAATAACTGCTGGGTGGGTGACTCACAGACTGGAGAACACTCCACAGAAGTCCACCCTGTGGAGTGAAGGTTCTGAGCCCCTCGTCAGGCTTCCCAACCTGGGGGTCCGGCAACGAGAGGAGGAATTCCTAGAAAATCAGACTTTGAAGGCTAGTGGGATTTGACTGCAGGACTTCAACAGGACTGGGGGAAACACAGACTCCACTCTTGGAGGGCAAACACAAAGTAGTGTGAGCATCGCGACCCAGGGCAAGGAGCAGTGACCCCAGGGGAGACTGAACCAGAACTACCTGCTAGTGTTGGAGGGTCTCCTGCAGACGGAGTGGGTGGCTGTGGCTCACAGTGGGGACAAGGACACCGGAAGCAGAAGTTCTGGGAAGTACTCCTTGGTGTGAGCCTCCAGGAGTACCCTCGTACCCTCGTACACTCCCAGAGTCTGTCATTAGCCCCACCAAAGAGCCCAGGCAGGCTCCAGTGTTGGGTTGCCTCAGGCCAAACAACCAACAGGGAGGGAACACAGCCCCACCCATCAAAAGTCAAGGAGATTAAAGTTTTACTGAGCTCTGCCCACCAGAGCAACAGCCAGCTCTACCCACCACAGGTCCCTCCCATCAGGAAACTTACACAAGCCTCTTAGATAGCCTCATCCAGCAGAGGGCAGACAGCAGAAGCAAGAAGAACTACAGTCCTGCAGCCAGTGGAACAAAAACCACATTCACAGAAAGACAGACAAGATGAAAAGGCGGAGGGCTATGTACCAGATGGAGGAACAAGATAAAAGCCCAGAAAAACAACTAAATGAAGTGGATCTAGATAGGAAACCTTCCAGAAAAAGAATTCAGAATAATGATAGTGAAGATGATCCAGGACCTCGGAAAAAGAATGGAGGCAAAGATGGAGAAGATGCAAGAAATGTTTAACAAACAAAGACCTAGAAGAATTAAAGAACAAACAAACAGAGATGACCAATACAATAACTGAAATGAAAACTACACTAGAAGGAATCAATAGCAGAATAACTGAGGCAGAAGAAAGGATAAGTGACCTGGAAGACAGTCGTGGAATTCACTGCTGCAGAACAGAAGAAAAAAGAATGAAAAGAAATGAAGACAGCCTAAGAGACCTCTGGGACAATATTAAATGCAACAACATTCACATTATAGGGGTCCCAGAAGGAGAAGAGAAAATATTTGAAGAGATTATAGTCGAAAACTTCCCTAACATGGGAAAGGAAATAGCCACCCAAGTCCCAGAAGCACAACGAGTCCCACACAGGATAAACCCAAGGAGAAACACTCCGAGACACATAGTAATCAAATAGGCAAAAATTAAAGCCAAAAAAAATTATTGAAAGCAGCACGGGAAAAACGACTAATAACACACAAGGGAACTCCCATAAGGTTAACAGCTGATTTCTCAGCAGAAACTCTAAAAGCCAAAGGGATCAGAATGATATACTTAAAGTGATGAAAGGGAAGAACCTACAACCAAGATTACTCTACCGGGCAAGGATCTCATTCAGATTCGATGGAGAAATCAAAAGCTTTACAGACAAGTAAAAGCTAAGAGAATTCAGCACTACCAAACCAGCTCTACAACAAATGCTAAAGGAACTTCTCTAAGTGGGAAATACAAGAGAAGAAAAGGACCTACCAAAAAAACCCCAAAACATTTAAGAAAATGGTCATAAGAACATACATATCGATAATTACCTTAAACATGAATGGATTAAATGCTCCAACCAAAAGACACAGACTCGCTGAATGGATACAAAAACAAGACTCATATATATGCTGTCTACAAGAGACCCACTTCAGACGTAGGGACACATAGAAACTGAAAGTGAGGGGATGGAAAAAGATATTCCATGCAAATGGAAGTAAAAGAAAGCTGTAGCAGCAATACTCATATCAGATAAAATGACTTTAAAATAAAGAATGTTACAAGAGACAAGGAAGGACACTACATAATGATCAAGGGATCAATCCAAGAAGAAGAAGGTATAACAATAATAAATATATATGCACACAACATAGGAGCAGCTCAATACATAAGGCAACTGCTAAAAGCTATAAAAGAGGAAATCGACAGTAACACAATAATAGTGGGGGACTTTAACACCTCACTTACACCAGTGGAAAGATCATCCAAAATGAAAATAAATACGGAAACAGAAGCTTTAAATGACACAACAGACCAGATAGATTTAATTGATATTTATAGGACGTTCCATCCAAAAACAGCAGATTACACATTCTTCTCAATTGCACACGGAACATTCTCCAGGATAGATCACATCTTGGGTCACACATCAAGCCTTGGGAAATTTAAGAAAATTGAAATCATATCAAGCATCTTTTCTGACCACAACTCTATGAGATTAGAAATGAATTACAGGGGAAAAAAACGTAAAAAACAAGAACACATGGAGGCTAAACAATACGTTACTAAATAACCAAGAGATCACTGAAGAAATCAAAGAGGAAATCAAAGACTACCTAGAGACAAATGACAAAGAACACACGATGATCCAAAACCTATGGGATGCAGCAAAAGCAGTTCTAAGAGGGAAGCTTATAGCTATACAAGCCTACCTCAAGAAACGAGAAACATCTCAAGTAAACAATCTAACCTTACACCTACAGGAATTAGAGAAAGAAGAACAAAGAAAACCCAAAGTTAGCAGAAGGACAGAAATCTTAAAGATCAGAGCAGAAATAAATGAAACAGAAACAAAGAAAACAATAGCAAAGATCAATAAAACTAAAAGCTGGTTCTTTGAGAAGTTAAACAAAACTGATAAACCATTAGCCAGACTCATCAAGAGGGAGAGGAATCAAATCAATAAAATTAGAAATGAAAAAGGAGAAGTTACAACAGACACCGCAGAAATACAAAGCATCCTAGGAAACTACTACAAGCAACTCTATTTCAATAAAATGGACAACCTGGAAGAAATGGACAAATTCTTAGAAAGGTATAAACTTCCAAGACTGAACCAGGAATAAATAGAAAATATGAATAGACCAATCACAAGTAATGAAATTGAGACTGTGATTAAAAATCTTCCAACAAACAAAAGTCCAGGACCAGAAGGCTTCACAGGTGAATTCTATCAAACATTTAGAGAAGAGCTAACACCCATCCTTCTCAAACTCTTCCCAAAAAGTACAGAGGAAGGAACACTCCCAAACGCATTCTATGAGGCCACCATCACCCTGATACCAAAACCAGACAAAGATACTACAAGAAAAGAAAATTACAGACCAGTATCAGTGATGAATATAGATGCAAAACTCCTCAACATAATACTAGCAAACAGAATCCAACAACACATTAAAAGGATCATACACCACGATCCAGTGGGATTTATCCCAGGGATGCAAGGATTCTTCAATATAAGATGCAAATCAATCAATGTGATAAACCATATCAATAAACTGAAGAAGAAAAACCATATGATCATCTCAATAGATGCAGAAAAAGCTTCTGACAAAATTCAACACCCATTTATGATAAAAACTCTCCAGAAAGTGGGCATAGAGGGAACCTACCTAAACATAATAAAGGCCATATACGACAAACCCACCGCAAACATCATTCTCAATGGTGAAAAACTGAAAGCATATCCTCTAAGAACAGGAACGAGACAAGGATGTCCACTCTCACCACTATTATTCAACACAGTTTTGGAAATCCTAGCCTCGACAATCAGAGAAGAAAAAGAAATAAAAGGAATACAAATTTGAAAAGAAGAAGTAAAATTGTCACTGTTTGCAGATGACATGATACTATATATAGAGAATCCTAAAAACGCCACCAGAAAACTACTAGAGCTAATGAATGAATTTGGTAAAGTTGCAGGATACAAAATTAATGCACAGAAATCTCTTGCATTCCTATACACTAATTATGAAAAATCTGAAAGAGAAATTAAGGAAACACTCCCGTTTACCATTGCAACAAAAATAAACCTACCTAGGGAGACAAAAGACCTGTATGCAGAAAACTATAAGACACTGATGAAAGATATTAAAGATGTTACCAACAGATGGAGAGATATACCATGTTCTTGGATTGGAGGAATCAATATTGTGAAAAGGACTATGCTACCCAAAGCAATCTACAGGTTCAAAGCAATCCCTATCAAATTACCAATGGCATTTTTTATGGAACTAAAACAATAAATCTTAAAATTTGTATGGAGACACAAAAGACCCCGAATAGCCAAAGCAGTCTTGAGGGGAAAAAACGGAGCTAGAGGAATCAGACTCCCTGATTTCAGACCACACTATGTAGCTACAGTAACCAAGACAATATGGTACTGGCACAAAAACAGAAACATAGATCAATGGAACAAGATAGAAAGCCCAGAGGTAAAACCACGCACCTATGGTCAACTAATCTACGACAAAGGAGGCAAGGATATACAATGGAAAAAGACAGTCTCTTCAATAAGTGGTGCTGGGAAAACTGGACAGCTACATGTAAAAGAATGAAATGAGAACACTCCCTAACACCATACACAAAAGTAAACTCAAAATGGATTTGAGACCTATATGTAAGACAGGACACTATAAAACTCTCAGAGGAAAACATAGGAAGAACACTCTTTGACATAAATCACAGCAATATCTTTTTTGATCCACCTCCTAGAGTAATGGAAATAAAAACAAAAATAAACAAATGGGACCGAACGAAACTTCAAAGCTTTTGCACAGCAAAGGAAACCATAAACAAGACGAAAAGACAACCCTCAGAATGGGAGAAAATATTTGCAAACGAATCAACGGACAAAGGATTAATCTCCAAAATATATAAACAGCTCATGCAGCTCAATATTAAAGAAACAAACAACCCAATCCAAAAATGGGCAGATGACCTAAATAGACATTTCTCCAAAGAAGACATACAGATGGCCAAGAAGCACATGAAAAGCTGCTCAACATCACTATTAGAGAAATGCAAATCAAAACTACAATGAGGTATCACCTCACACCAGTGAGAATGGGAATCATCAGAAAATCTACAAACAACAAATGCCGGAGAGGGTGTGGAGAAAAGGGAACCTTCTTGCACTGTTGATGGGAGTGTAAATTGATACAGCCACTATGGAGAACAGTATGGAGGTTCCTTAAAAAAACAAAAAATAGAATTACCATATGAGCCAGCCATCCCACTACTGGGCATATACCCAGAGAAAACCATAATTCAAAAAGACACATGCACCTCAATGTTCATTGCAGCACTATTTACAATAGCCAGGTCATGGAAGCAACCTAAATGCCCATCGACAGACGAATGGAGTAAGAAGTTGTGGTACATATATACAATGGAATATTACTCAGCCATAAAAAAGAACAAAATTGAGTCATTTGTTGAGACATGGATGGATCTAGAGACTGTCACACAGAGTGAAGTAAGTCAGAAAGATAAAAACAAATATCGTATATTAGCGCATGTATGTGGAACCTAGAAAAATGGTACAGATGAACCGGTTTGCAGGGCAGAAGTTGAGACACAGATGTAGAGAACAAATGTGGACACCAAGGGGGGAAGCCACAGGGGGGTGGGGATGGTGGTGTGATGAATTGGGCGATTGGGACTGACATGTATACACTGATGTCTGATGTGTATAAAATTGATAACTAATAAGAACCTGCTGTATAAAAAAATAAAATTCAAAAATTTAAAAAACAAACAAAGCTAGTGCTCATTTCGGCAGCACATATGCTAAAACTGGAACAATACAGAGAAGATTAGCATGGCCCCTGTTTGCATGCGCAAATTCGTGAAGCATTCCATATTTTTTAAACATGAAGAAGATGAAAACACAACCCTCAGAATGGGAGAAAATATTTGTAAATGAAGCAACTGACACAGGATTAATCCCCCCAATTTACCAGCAGCTCATGCAGCTCAATATCATAAAAACAAACAACCCAATCCCAAAATGGGCAGAAGACCTAAAGAGACATTTCTCCAAAGAAGATATACAGATTGCCAACAAACACATGAAAGGATGCTCAACATCACTAATCCCTAGAGAAATGCACATCAAAACTGCAATGAGGTATCACCTCACACCAGTCAGAATGGCCATCATCAAAAAATCTACAAACAATAAATGTTGGAGAGGGTGTGGAGAAAAGGGAACCCTCTTGCACTGTTGGTGGGAATGTAAATTCATACAGCCACTATGGAGAACAGTATGGAGGTTCCTTAAAAAACTAAAACTAGAACTTCCATATGACCCAGCAATCCCACTACTGGGCATATACCCTGAGAAAACCATAATTCAAAAAAAGTCATGTACCACAATGTTCATTGCAGCTCTATTTACAACAGCCAGCACATGGAAGCAACCTAAGTGTCCACCAACAGAAGAAAAGATAAAGATGTGGCACATATATACAATGGAATATTACTCAGCCATAAAAAGAAATGAAATGGAGTTATTTGTAGTGAGGTGGATGGACCTAGAGTCTGTCATACAGAGTGAAGTAAGTCAGAGAGAGGAAAACAAAAACCATATGCTAACACGTATATATGGAATCTAAAAAAAAAAAAAAGTTCTGAAGAACCTAGGGGCAGGACAGGAATAAAGACGCAGACGTAGCGAATGGACTTGAGGACACAGGGAAGGGGAAGGGGAAGCTGGGACGGAGTGAGAGAGTGGCATGGACATATATACACTAC
>RJWK010058239.1:0-13918 GCA_004363435.1 Platanista minor | reverse complement strand
CACCCAAGCACTCAAAATAGCCTCACCATGCACTCAGTACAGCCTCCCATGCACTCAGTACCACCCCCCATGCACTCAGTATAACCCCCTATGCACTCAGAACAGCCTCACCATGCACTCAATACAGCCCCCAGTGCACTGAGTACACACAGCCCCTAATGCACAAAGATCAGCCTCACCATGCACTAGGTACAGTGCCGCATGCGCTCAGTATATACCCCTTGCACTCAGTACAGCCCCCCATGAACTCAGTACACAAAGCACTCCATGCACTCAGAACAGCCTCACCATGCATTCAGTTCAGCACCCTATTCCCTCGCTACGGCCCTGCTTGCACTTATTACAGCCCCCCATTCACTCAGTACACACAGAGCCCCATGCGCTCAGAACAGCCTCACCATGCATTCAATACATCCTCTGATCCACTCAGTACACACAGCCCCCCCATACACTCAGAACAGCCTCACCACGCACTCAGTACAACCGCCATGCACTCAGCACCCATAGGCCTACTTGCACTAAGAACAGCATCACCATGCACCCAGTACAGACCCCCATGCACTCAGTTCAGCCCCCAGTACTCAGTACAGACCTGAATGCACTCAGTATGAGCCCCCATGCACTCAGTACACACAGTCCCCCATGCACGCAGAATAGCCTCACCATGCACTCAGTACAGCCTCGCATACTCTCATTACAGCCCCACATACAGTCAGAACAGCCTCACCATGCACTCAGTACAACCCCGCATGCACTCAGCACAGCCTCCCATGCACTCACTACAGCCCCCCATGCACTCAGTATACACAACCCCACATGTACTCAGAACAGCCCTACATGAACTTAGTACAGCTGCCCATGCACTCAGTACACACACTCCCAAATGCACTCAGTACACACTGCACCCAGAAAAACCTCACAATGCACTCAGTACAGCACCTTATGCACTCAATACACACAGCCCCCGATGCAATCAGTACAGCTTCCCATGCAACCTGTACACAAAGCGCCCGATGCAGTCAGTACAGTTCTCCTTGTACTCAAAACAGTCTCACCATGCACTCAGTACAGGCCCCGGTGCACTGAGTTCAGCCCCAATGCACTAGTACACACAGCACCCCATGCACTCAGAACAGCCTCACAGAACACTCAGGACAGTCCCCAATCAACTCAGTAGAGGCTCCGAAGCATTTACTACACACAGACCACCATGCACTAAGAACAGCCTCACCATGCACTCAGTACAGCCCCCCATGAATGCATTACATGCAATGCTCATGCACTCAGAACAGCCTCACCACACACTCAGGAGAGCGCCTATCTACTAGGTACAGCCTCTATGCATTCAGTACAGACACCTATGCATACAGTACAGACCCCCATGCACTCAGTACACAAAGCCTCCAATACACTCAGTACACACAGGCCCCTACACACCCAAAACATCCTCACCATGCATTCACTACGACCCCCCATGCAGTCAGTACACACAGTCACATATGCACTCAGAACAGCCTTACCATGCACTCAGGACAGCCTCTCATGCACTCAGTACAGCCCTTCCTTGCACTCAGAATAGCCTCACCATGCACTCAGTACAGGCCCCCATTCACTCATTTCAGCCCCCATGAACTGAGTAAACACAGCCACCCATGCACTCAGAACAGCCTCACAACATACTCAGGACATCCCCCAATCAACTCAGAAGAGGCCCTGAAGCATTTCCTACACACAGACCGCCATGCACTAAGAACAACCACACTGTGCACTCAGTACAGCCCCCCATGCACTCAGTACACGCAGCCACCCTTGCAGTCGGTACAGCACCCAATTCACTCAGTACACAGAGCCCCTCATGAACTCAGTACAGTCCCCATGCATACAGTGCAGCCCCCCATGCACTCAGAACACACAGTGTCAAATGCCCTCAGTACACACAGCTCCCCATGCACCCAAAACGGCCTCACCATGCACTCTGTACAGTCCCCTATGCACTCAGTACACAGAGCCCCACGTGCATTCAGAACAGCCCTACTATGTACCCAGTACAGTCCCCCATGCACTCAGTACACAGAGCAACCACGTACTCAGACAGCCCCCATGCCTACAGTACAGCCCCCCATGCACTCAGAACAGCTTCACCATGTACTCAGTACAGCCCTCCATACACTCAGTACACACAGCCCCACATGCACTCAGTACAGCCCTCCAGGCAAACAGTACAGCCACCTAAGCACTCAAAATAGCCTTACCAGGCACTCAGTACTTCCCCCCATGCACTCAGTACCACCCCCTATGCACTCAGAACAGCCTCACCATGCACACAGTACAGACCCCCATGCACTCAGTTCAGCCCCCATGCACTCAGAACAGCCTTACCACGCACTCAGTACAGCCTCCCTTGCACTCAGTAAAGCCCCCCATGCACTCAGTAAAGCTCCCCAGGCACTGAGTACACACAGCCCTGAATGCACTAAGTACAGCCTCCCATGCACTCAGTACATCCCCCATGCACTCAGTATAGCCTCACCATGCATTCAAAACAGCCCCCCATTGCCCTCAGAACAGCCCCGATGCACTCAGTACATACAATCTCCCATGCACGCAGTACAGTCCCCAATGCACTCAGTACACAAAGCACTCCATGCACTCAGAACAGCTTCACCATGCACTCATTTCAGCCCTCCATTCCCTCTCTACATCCCTGCTTGCAGTCATTACAGCCCCCCATGAACTCAGTACACACAGCCCCCTTTGCCCTCAGAACAGCCTCACCATGCACTCAGTACAGGCCTCCATACACTGAGTTCAGCCCCGGCCTCCATGCACTGAGTTCAGCCCCAATGCACTCAGTACACACAGCACCCTATGCACTCAGAACAGCCTCACCATGAAATCAGTTCAAGCCCCCATTCCCTCAGTACAGCCCTGCATGCACTCACTACAGCCCCCCATGCCCTCAGTACACACAACCCCACATGCACTCAGATAAGCCCTACCATGCACTCAGTACAGCCTCCCATGCACTCAGTACACACAGTCCCCAATGCACTTAGTACACACAGCACCCCATGCATGCAGAAAAGCCTCTCCATGCAATCAGTACAGCCCCCCATGCAAGTAGTACACACAGCCCCCCATTCAGTCAGTACACACATCCCCACATGCACTCAGTACATCCCATTCTTTTCGCATGAAGGTAGTTCCTGGACAGACAGAGCAGTGTGTGTTGCTGTCAAGGCCAGACCAAAACCCACGTTAGCTCAGGGAAAATGCTCTACCTTTGTTATGTGCCTAATAGGGACCCATGGAAAGCCTAATTTCAATGAAATCTTTAGTAATACCCCCCATGTTTACTTGCAAGAAAATTGAAGGTCCGAGAGGTTACATCATTTACCCACAGCCCACAGTGGCTAGTCAACGGTGGAACTGGGAATCCCATCCATTTCTGTCTAGTTCTCTAAACCACATATCAGTATCGTGAATCTGGGTGGATGTAAGGACTTCTACATACGGTTGCTACTATGGTTTCCCAAGCAGCAAGGTGAGGAGTCTTTGGATACAGCTTTTCTTCACCAGGGCACAGGTGCCCTGGGCAACATGGTCTAGTTAGCAGAGGGTGTCTGGCAGGTGCACCTTCTTTAGTGAGGTGCAATTGGCTTCCCTTCCACGTGGGATCCCACTCACTTTCAGATTTCAGATCTTCTGTCCATGGATGTTGGACACACTGTTTAGTGCATTGACATCTCCTGGTTCTTGGCATTCTACCCTTTTTTTGGTTATTGTTCTAATTGTGGAATGGGTGTATTTGTTTCATATTAAGGACATCAGCCAATTGGGATCGTATAGGGACACATAGCAAGAGATGGAAATCTTCTTTCTTGGGTTTAGGGTTTATTTTTAGTCATTTTGAACTACTTTTAATCCAATTCTTCCTCCCCACCCCCCCCAAAAAAAACCTCTCACTTGGTTAGGATTTCTCAGACAAAGCTCATAGAAGTTATCTTAAGTTCTGGAAGACTTAATAACATATTGAGATAAAATGCCCATTGTCATACTGTCATCTCAGCTGTTCACACAGGCAGTGAGAAGCGTATAAGAGCACAGCTCAGGGGCTGCTGGATGAGGCAGCTCTCCAGAGGGGAGGATGACTGTGAGCTGTTTGCAGGTGACCCTGGCAATGGAAGGCGATGGGTCCAAAGGGAACCAGGGCATGGACCCCAGAAGTATCCCCCGCAGCCCCCGCAGTGCACAGTCAGCAGCTTGACTCAGTAGCTCGCTCAGTCTCAGCTTCTCTCTGATGGTCTTTCTCATCTGCTCCCACCTCCAAACAATTGACTTCATTTTTATATTTGATTTTTTAAGTTTAGAAATGAAATTTATCAAATATGACTTTAAAAATAGGAAAACTCCAATATGATCATCATCCAGAATTAACAATGCTTAATAAGTTGCTTGTATTTGCTTTCAGAAACAAATAAAACATTAGAAACATAATCCCTTTCAATTAGAAATCCCCTGAATCCCATTCCCTCAGCCCCTCCCCAAAGGTAACAACAGTCAGTGGTGGGTTTCTTTCCACTCCATGTTTTATACCCTGAACAGTAACTAATATAGAATATATGTGTGTTTTATTTACATAAATGATGTCAAGGTACATATTTCCTTTTTAACCTTAAATTATATATTGGTGATATAGCCATTTGATTTGTATATATTTACACATTTACGTACATACATGAAATGGTCATCCCTTTTTGGCTCCTGTGTAGTATTTTGTCATATAAATAGGCCTGCCACATTTTATTTATTCCTTCATTAGTAGACGTTTAGATTGCTTTAATTTTTCATTTTTCTGTTAATACAAAAATATTGTAATAAACACTCTCATAACATCTGCTTATGCAAATATGCAAGCTGGTGTGAATTCTGGAAAGGAATTCTTGAGTCAAATGTCAAGCACCTTTTCAAGTTATGCTGCCAAATTGGTCTCTGAAATGCATGTACCATTTGACATTCTCAGGGTAATGCTTGAAAGTTCTGTTTTTTTCAGTACTTTGCCAAGACTTGGTTTTGGCAGACATTTTTTTCTCTCCCATCTGATGGATGAAAATGGCATTTCTTTGCTTTTTTTTTTTTTTTCATCTCCCTGAAAATAATTAGATTTTCTTTCCAAGTGTTGATTGGCCATTTGAGTTTCCTTTCTTGCTTTTTTCTTAATTTATAGGATGTTTGCTCATTCACTCATTCATGGATCATTTATTACAACTGGGCTGTCTTCTAAGCATTGCCAGTGAATAAGTGGTAAATAAGACAGACAAAGACGTCAGTTCCCTTGGAGTTTATACTCCAGGGGAACTGGGGGAGGCAAGAAAATAATAAATAAAGGAACGAAGAAATTTCAGATAACCTCCACAAAAATTCCGAACAGTAAAGAAAATAAACACTTGATGTGATAGTAACAGAAAAAGAGCAGTAATTTATAGTGGGTGATCTAGGACAGACTCCCTGGGAAGGGGACATTTCAGTGGAGATTTGGATGAAAAGAAGGAGTGAACCATGTACAAATTGTGGGTGAAGACTTGGGTAGAGGAAACAGCAAGTGCAAATGCCCTGAGAATACAAGTGTGGTGTGTTCTAAGGCCCAAATGAAAGCCTGGGTGGTTGCATCCCAGTAAGAAAAAGGAAAGGGACTAACAGATGTTACCTGAGAGGCAGATGATACAAGGACTTTTAGTTCATGCTGAGACTTTGACATCAAGGGTAATGTAAGTACTTAGAGGGTGCAGGGGGGTGATGTAATCTGATTTACTTGCTAGAAATGTCACTCTAGCTGTTGGGTAGAAAATGGATTGGAAGGAAGAAGTAGGGAGAACAGTTAAGAGGCCACTGAACCATCCAAGTTAGAGATGATGGAGCCTTGGACTAAGGTGTTAGTGGTGGAGATAAGGAGAGATGAGCAGATTCAGGATATAGTTTGCAGAAGGAGGTGACAGGACTTTGATAGATCAGATAAGGAGTGGAAGTTGAGAGAACTAGAATAATCAAAAACGGTTCCTTGGGCTTCCCTGGTGGCATAGTGGTTAAGAATCCACCTGCCAATGCAAGGGACACGGGTTCGAGCCCTGGTCTGGGAAGATCCCACATGCCATGCAGAACAACTAAGCCCATGCGCCACAACTACTGAGCCTGTGTGCTACAACTACTGAAGCCCACGTGCCTAGAGCCCGTGCTCCACAACAAGAGAAGCCACCGCAATGAGAAGTCCATGCACTGCAACGAATAGTAGCCCCTGCTCACCGCCACTAGAGAAAGCCCGTGTGCAGCAACAAAGGCCCATTGCAGCCAAAAATAAGTAAATAAAATAAATAAATTTATTTTAAAAAACGTTAAAAAAAAACCCCAAAACCAAACGGTTCCTTTGGTTTGAACAACTGGGTAAGTTGTAAATCCATTTATTGAGATGCCAAGACCAGAAGAAGCGGGAGTGAGTGGGAATAATTTGTGCTAAATGAAAACCTCTGACAGCTGAATGTCTTGACAGTAATGCCAGTGGCAGGATACAGAGGGCCCTGGAGACCTTCTCAAATTTCGTTCATCAGGGTGATGTTTCAGAGGAAGTTATGGATCAGGGGTTATCAACTGCATCAGTCAAGATCCTGCTAGGAAGCAGAACACAATACAGATTGTTCAAGGGTCTTGAATGAAAACACTATTTACAGAGGCGTGGGAGGGGTTACAGGAACCCACAGGGAGGTTACAGCATCCACAGGACTAGCATTGTTAGGAAGCTATTTCCACCGCGGGCCTGAAGGGGCAAAGAAAGGAAGTAGTGTTAATGGAGCCTAACGAGAGTGGAATCTTTTGGCAACCACTGCCACAAACGTGGAAGAGCCAGGAGAGAGCCAGAGAAACGAATAACCTGACCTCTCTCTCTCCTCCTACCATCCTATGTCCTGCTGCTCTCTCCCAAATCAAACCAGAAAACAGACAACAGTGGAGTCTGGGCCAGGAAGTCCATAGGAATTAGTGTTCCTCTCCCCCAGGGAATAGAGGACAAAGAAAAGCAGAAAATGGATCCGGTTGGGGAAAAGAAGGGGCAAATGGCGAATAATCTGCAAAGCAACCTATAGAATTTTTTCCTGTGACACATGGGTAAGTCACCCCAACTTCCCTTTCCATGCTGGCTTTGAGGGCACAATATTTGGCAAAATAATCTTTCCTCTCCTCACCCCCCATCCTCTTCCTCCCACTCATATTTATGAAGTTCTGGGATGTCACTTACTACTTCCCCCATTTCAGTTAGTAAATGAAGAATGATTTTGTTCAAAATGTAGACTCCATATGATGCCTCTTCATGTCCAACTTTCTACCTAGAATCGACATGGTGATACCTTTGATCTTCTTAAGAGCCTTCCATGACTCCACACCATTTAATGGAGAAAATCCTTCATTTGTTTTTAACTTGCATTCAAAGTCACCACCCACTATTTGGCTCTAGCCATCATCCCTAGATCGTTCTCCTACAATTTCTCAAAAAGGACCCCAGATGGTGGTCAGTCTGAACATGGTCTTATACATTTCCAGTCTTTATGCCTATGCTTTTGCCCATGTCCACTTGTAAAAATTCTTTCTTGCTTTTGAAGGACCAAATGAAATGTCAGTTAGTCTGATGGACCTACTATCCTTAGTGTCACTAGGTGGGAGCCTTGCCTCCCACTGCTCTGTTCTGTGTGCCATATGAACTGTCACTAGTAGGTCAAAATCATGAGGGTTGGGTGCAGGGCAGTTCACATGAATTATCTCATTTACTCCAAGCTAAAAATCCAATGGAATCAGAACTATCCTGATAAGAAAACTGAGGCTTGGAAGAGCATGGTGTTTATTACATGTGGATTACATGTCCTCTCACACTGGCGTGCTATAATATCCTCCCGTTTTTCAGAGGAGGAACAGAAGCTCTGCGAGATCAAGTAACTTTCTCAAGAGTTCACAGCTAATAAGACAGAGGCTGGATTGAAACTCAGCTCTCTATCCTCAGGCTCCACACCTTGGCCCCTCACAACAGAAGAAAAAATAAAACTACCGGTAGCCCTTTCTGGCCCGAGAACAGTGTTGGGGGCTTTCATGTAAGATTGTCTCACTTCATCCTAACCAGAACCCTGGGTGGGAAGGAATGTTCAGTGAGGAGGGAAAGCAGAGCACACAGGAAGGACCCAGACTGTATCAGAGTGGCTGCTGGCTTCAGGCTAAGACCCTCCTCTTCTCTCTCCCTCCATTAATTTGACCTGTTGATTGAATCACATTATGAAAGATGCAGTTGGAGAGTTATAAAGAAAAAAACTGTCTACTTTACAGAGTTTCTAAGTGAGGGTCTTGATAGGCTTGGTAGTGGCAGCTCCCAGGAGAGAGGGAAAAGCAGATACATTCTGTCTGGTGGAAAAACAAACAAACACACAAGCTCTTCCTTTGTGGCCACCATCTTGCCCGTTAATTCTCAATGAATTTTACCACTTAATCCCTTGTCACAGGTTACAAAAGTTAAAAAGTGGTTAATATGGTTTCTTATCCTGACATGTACCTTAAAATACAGTGGCTTACTCAAGCATATTTCATGAGAAAACAAATATCCAGATTTCCTTGCCCCTTCATCTAATCTGATTCACACACACACACACACACTCACACACCCAGGCTGGGGCTGACTTGCATCTTTAGTCCCACTAATATTTACTTTGTAATACCTGAATCTTGCCCCACTCATATTTCACCTCTCTAGTGGCCAAGTAAGTAATCCGAGATTCTCCGTCATTTTATAAATAGACAACCAGATTACATAATCTTAAAATCATACCTAACCTCATTGCTATTTCCTTGTATTTACAAATAATCTATTGCAAATTCCTATTCAATTATAATATAGCATCCCCTACTCTTTTAGTCAGAGTCCTAGCAGGAATCAGCGCGTTATTCAGATGATTCAAGGAAGAGACTATTTACAGAGGTATGGGAAGTATTAAAAAAAAACAGTGAGGAAGGATGAGGCATGAGGAGACTGGCAATGGTAGGAAGCTGCTATCACTCACAGGTTTGAAAGGATACAGGGCAGTGGTGATGCTACGATGCAGCCATGGTTGATGGGCTGCCAGGTGGATGCTATAATTATTGATGGATTCAGCCATTTCCAGAACTGAAAAACCAAAGCCATCAGGGAGTAGGAAAGAAGTGTTCTGAGCTCTTTTCTCACTGTGATCTCTGGCAGAGTGTTCCACTGGCCAAATCCAAAAGGGCACCAAATGACAAGAGGAGCAGCTAATGCAACCAGAATGATCAGGCTCCTGGGGCACAGAGCAGAGGATAGAGGCTGAGAATGGATGGGGAGAAAGAAAATAGCTAACACATCCACCTTCCTAATACCATAGATCTCTACCACCAACAGTGGCCCCATTTTAGCATAATCCTATCTCCCGAGGTCTTCACTGATTGATTCATTCATTCAACATGGATTCATTGACCGCATTATTGAATTATGGGAAACATAAAGCAATTTGAATATAAGAATAAATTTTACTCATAAGGAACACATGATCTAGATACGTGAGAAGACATACCTGGTGAAACATTCCTTGCAACCATTTCCTTAACTCTCTTGTATTCTGCAGTGAGCCCTCTAACATAAAGTTCATTTTTATAAAAACATGTCAATATTATCTCCTAGTAATTTGTATCTGAACTTTATTGTGGATCACATTTTAGTCAGGGATGAAACCCTATATTTCTGGCACATTTTAGGTAGTTCAGTGTTGAATCTGTTGATCTTGGAAACCTTCAAATAACAAGTAAGTTTGCAGACATTTGAGGGCAAAATTTCCAGGACCTTGACTATTCCTTGTTAGCCTATATACTTAAAACTCTATCATTATGTTGAATTGGTATACTCCAGAGACAAGCCCTCCTAGACTGCTCCAGCTTGGCTCTCCACAAAAAAGCCTTCATTAAGCTTTGCTTTAATAATTTGGGTTTAATTAAAGGCCAGTATGAAAAATGACCATGTGGAACATGTTGCTACTTGTTCTACAAAACTACATTTATAGATGACACCTATTATATTCTGTGATGTTCCTTATATAAGAAGTCATACAAACTCCTCCTAAAAGAGGTTTCCTGAAAATGTGACCTCCAGGTTTGTTTCTGTATTCACCATAATTGCTAAAACACCTGTAATAAATCAGGTTTCTAGAACATTTTTAACATAAAATGATTCCTCTATTCTTTTCAATATTTACGCATAATGACCTATTCTGATCTTTGAAAAATATGTCACCTCAAATTCTTTTTAGAAAAAGTGGAATATAAATTAAAAATTTGAGTTAAAAAAAGAGTATTTATTTATTACTACGTAGCTAATGAAGCCAAACAGCAATAGAATAATAAAATAACTATACAAAATATATGTATATACATATATGTGCACACACACAAAGATATATGTGTGTGTATGTATACACACACACACACACATAGTGCACAATGTACTGCAAAGGGAGAAGTGTGAAATGAGTGATAAAGATAATTCATAAAATGAATCATGGGAGAAAAACCACAATGTGCTAAAGAAGGCAGTTAGGGCTTCATTTATTAGTTTATTAATTCCACAAACATTTATTAGGCTGCTTCTATGTGCTAGACATTGGGCTAGATGATACAAAGTTGCATTAAGCAATAGCTCTGTCCTCAAGGAGCTTTCAGTCCAGTGGGGCTGGAGGTTATGGTGGGTAGCTGAGTATATTTATTATAGGGCTGTGATATAAGAGGGCACTCTGGATGCTAACGAGAGTCCACATTTGGTGGTCAAAGCATGGGAGGAATTTGGAAAGGCAGAAATTCCATTATCATAGAACAGTCACCATCAAAACAAAGATAGAGACCAGGAGAATGCAGGGTAGGTGTGAAGGCATTATGCATGCTTATCTGTCTAGAATCAAGTGTTCATAGAAAAGCCTGAATAGGTATTTTACTCCAGTAAGAGCTCTATATCCTATGCTTGATACTCTGTTTTCCCTGTCAACTTTCATATGATTATTACAAGATACTTCTTAGCACAAGCACTGTGGTAGATTAATTGCAAAATAGCCCCAATTTTTCACTCTGCCTATATCCACACCTTTTACAATGTGAGCTTGTAGCTCCTTCCATTGGATGTGGAATCTATTTCTTCCCCGCCTCGAATCTGAGCCTGACCTTGTTCTTGTTTGGACCAATATAATGTAGAGGAAGTGATGGCATGCCAGGTCTGAGCCTCAGGAGAACTTGTGAATTTTTCCTCTCTTTTGGAACCCTGCCTTTGTCATAAGAACAAATCCAAGCTAGCCTGCTGGAGGAGGAGAGGCCATGAGAAGCAGTGAATGAATCATCCCAGCCAAGATCTCAGGTGTATCAGAGCACAGCAACCATCAGTATCCTGCCCAGCAGACCAGAAGTGGACTGAGATGAATGCGGGAGCCCCCCAAGCCAAGCTCAGATCAGCAAAACCACCCAGAAGACTCATGAGAAATGAGAAATGGCTGATGTTTTGTATCACTAGGTATTTTATTAGGAAACAATAGCTAACTGAAGGATTTAAGATAAAAAAATGAATCAAAAAATAGATAATCAGTAAGGACCTACTGTATAGCACAGGGAGCTCTACTCAGTATTCTGTAATAACCTATATGGGAAAAGAATCTGAAAAAGAATGGATATATGTATATGTATAATTGAACCACTTTTCTGTACACCTGAAACTAACACAACATTGTAAATCAACTATACCCCAATATAAAATAAAAATTAAATTAAAAATGAATCAAGATATTAGAGAAACATAAGGGAAAATGGAAATAAAATGCACTCATAAAGTCAGAGACTTCTACTCTCAGCTCTGTTGCTAACTGGCTGGTGCCCTGGAACTATTTATGTAAACTCTTTGGACTTTGGTTTTCATATCTGTGGTTTAGATAAGATAAGGGTATTTCTGATTAGTAAAGGAATAGTAAAAGCATTTTTATTTTTTTCCTCTCTCTTGAAACACACCAGAAAAGGAAGAATGATAAACAGGGGGGACAATATTCCATCTATAAAGAGAAAAGAGTACCCGAAAGAATTGAAAACATGTGCACACCAGTTTGCACATGAATGTTCATAGCATCATTATCCATAATAGCTAAAAAATGGAAACAATTCAAATATCGATCAGAAGATGAGTGGATGAATAAAATGTATCCACACAATGAAGTATCATTTGGAAATAAAAATAAAGTACTCATATGTGCTACAACATGGATGATCCTTGAAAACATCATGCTAAGTGACATAAACCAGATATAAAATACAGCATATTGTATGATTCAATTTTTATGAAATGCCCAGAAAAAACAAATCCATAGAGACAGTAGACTAGCGGTTTTCAGGGACTATGGGAGAAGGAAATGGGGGATGACTGCTTATAGGTATAAAGTTTCTTTTTGAAATCATAAAATGTTTTGGAATTAACAGTGATGGTTATAAAACATCATGTACATACAAAAAAAATACTGAATTTTACACTCTTAAAAGGTGAATTTTATGATATGAATTGCATCTCTATTTTTAACTTTTTTTTTTTTTTTTTGCGATACGTGGACCTCTCACCATTGTGGCCTCTCCCGTTGCAGAGCACAGGCTCCGGACGCGCAGGCTCAGCGGCCATGGCTCACGGGCCCAGCCGCTCCGCGGCATGTGGGATCTTCCCGGACCGGGGCACGAACCCGCGTCCCCTGCATCGGCAGGCGGACTCTCAACGACTGCGCCACCAGGGAAGCCCTGCATCTCTATTTTTAAAAATAAAACAAACAAAGAAGAAAGGAGCTACGATCTCAAACCTTAGACTATGATATTTAGTTGCCCCAAACTGTGAATTCTACACTAAAATGACGGTGCATTATCACAGCTGCAAAACAAGCTACAGGGAGTCTGGTGGCAATAGTAAAGGAGGACAGACAGAGAGACTGTCGATTCCAAATGAGAACTTAGATTTTAGGAATTTAGTTGTGAACCATACCAACTTCTTAAAGCCCAGAAATGCAGGCATACATGTGAGGCACAAAGAAAAACATGTTAAGAGGAAGGGGTAGGTTTGATTAGAACCACAGCTTGTCCCAGAATATTCTTTCCCTATTCCCCTACAATAGCATCTATCACATAGCTGTCTCTATTCAAAATAAGCATTAATTAGGTACCAGCTTGAGACCTGTTGTCAGAAAGGAAGTCATTTCTATAGGACTCTCTCCTGTGTTCTGTTGACCACGCACTTCTTTCATTGTTTCGGCTGTAACCAACTCTATTCCCTGTCATGGTTTCCTACCACCACAGTTGTGTAGGCATCCTCTTTGTTAGCAGAATCTTCTGGAAGTATCCTTTTTTGAATATTCTATTTGGTTGCTGTTGAGACATTGATTAATACAGTGAGGTAGTTTGGATAAATTTTCTTATATCTATTTTAAAACTGTCATAAGTTATATGATTCTAGGCCTAGGGGTCATTTTTCTATGTTGCCTTGCCTCCTAGTCTAGGATTAAATTTGATTCGGGGCTTACAGTTTACAGAAGAAACAGTTGAAGCCCCTGTTCATGACGTTTGGTAGAAAATAAAAACCCTTTAATTAATCACCCGGGTTGAAGGGGTTCTTTCTCTAACTAGTCTGGTTAAATTTAGAAGTCAGCTTGCTATGGATTAAACAATTGGCTTGGTATTACTCTTGAAGTCTCACTGACTGATAATATATTAGATTATATCTAGATATGCAGGAAAGGGTGTGAACCAGGAGCCTTTGAGTGAAGGGGAAGAGGAAAGAAGAGGAAGGCCTAGGGTCTGAGGGCAGACCTGAGACCACCCTGCAGTG
>RJWK010058238.1:0-13918 GCA_004363435.1 Platanista minor | reverse complement strand
ACAGGCATTGTGTGAAGTGGTTGCACCTGTTTTACCTGATTGTATTATGGGGACAGACATTGTACCTGTCTGGGGGACATTCCCCCCACCTAGTCTTATAAAACAGAAGGCATATAACTGCCTTTCAGGACATGCTAAATGGGAACCGGTAAGGTTGGCTGAGCCCACACAGTGTGGGGGTAGAAGCTGGGGTGCTAGTCAGGGACAGATTCTCTGTGCTGTGGCCGTGTGTGGAGGGTGAGAGCCTGTGAGCACCCCGCCCAGTGACGGCTGCGGGGACTTTGGACAGGAGAACTTCCACTTGAGGGGGGTTTACCACCTTGCCACCTGACATTAACTGAAGTTACCCCAGTGACTGAAGGACATAAGATGATCTTAAAGCTCTGACAAAGCTATGATGTCTAAGGACGATGCCAGAGAAACACTTTAATGGGGATGGCAGTCCCCAGAAGGATTCCATATAAATATGAAAGTAGAAATGGTTTATACCAGACCAAGGTGCCTGGGGAAAGCAAGGAGGTGTAGGAGGCAGGAAGCCTCTTTTGCCCCCAGCACTGACTCTGGAACTGCATGAGGAAGTGCTGGATTCTGCCTTCACTTGGACAGTGCCCTATCAACAGCTCTCAACTGACCAACAAAGAGCTGTTTGGTTTGTGGACGGCAGTTCCAAAGTGAATGGACAACTCATTTGGAAAGCTGCTACATAAAGACCAGAGAATGGAGACTAACTGAAAAAGGTAAAAATGGACCAGCTCGTTTGGGCTGAATTGCATGCAGTTTTTCTAACAATGATGGAAGAACTGAGCAGTGGTAAAAGCCCATATGTTTGAGTTATTACTGACTCATGGGTAGTGGCCAGTGGCCTGCCTGGCTATATGGTCAGGCAGGAGGTCAGTGGAAACCTGGCTTATTAAAGGATGCCCATTTGGGGCACAGCCCCGTGGAAATCACTGTGGGAATTTGAGGGGCACATTAGAGTAGGACATATTAGTGTCCAGCAGAAGAACCCCTTTCCAGGTTTGGAAGGTGACTGGAACTGACAAGCTATCCCCACGTGCTCCTGTGAGATGGCCACCTGGGTCCATGAAATCTGTGGACATGGGGCACTGCAGCCACGCAGAGATGGGCTGAATCAACATACAGGCAGACCTCGTTTTATTACGCTTCATAGATAATGTGTTTTTTACACATTGAAGGTTTGTGACAACCCTGTGTCAAGCAAGTTTATGGATGCCATTTTTCCAACAGCACTTGCTCACTTCCATGTCTCTTGTGTCAAATTTTGGTAATTCTCACAATATTTCAAACTTATGCACTGGGGAACCAAAATATTTGTGTGGCTCGCTTTATTACGATATTCGCTTTATTGTGGTAGTCTGGACAGGAACCCACAGTATCTCTGAGGTGCCTGTAGTCCTCTTGCGCTGAGGCCCAAAATGTCAGTAACTGTCCTGTCTGCCAATGTGAGACACCGAGACTGCAGATGGCTGCACAGCAGGTGCCCTGGTGGGCAGGCCCTGAGCATAGGGGGCAAGTCAGACAGATGCCAGAAGCCTGGGGCTACAGGGGGTCCTGACATGAAGAGGCGCCAACTCTGGACTGTGCTTTGCTGCCCTAGTGGTAGATGCAAATGCTCAGAATACTACGAAAGAGTCATAACAGAAGACATTGCACCAGTTTGGACAGCAGACCATCACTTCTTCAGACCAAGGAACTCACTTTCCACCATGGGACAGACATTATTCTAGATGTTTCTGTGAAGGTGTTTTTTAGATGAGATTAACATTTACATCAGTAGACCTCATGAGCAGGGCAGAGTACCCTCCATAATACAGGTGGGTGGGCTTCATCCAATCAGTTGAAGAGCTTAACAGAAAAGACTGACCTCCCCCTCAAAGTAAGAAGGAATCTGCCCTAGATGGCCTTCAGACTAGAAATATACCACCAACCCAGGTCACCAGCCTGCTGCTCATCCTGCAGATTGTGGCCTTGCCAGGCTCCAAAATCACATGAGCTAGTTCCTTTTTAAAAATTTTTTATTTAAAAATTTTTTTCAACTTATGTTTTATTTATTTTTGGTTACATTGGGTCTTCTTCATTGCTGTGCGTGGGCCTTCTCTAGTTGCATCAAGCAGGGGCTACTCTTCGTTGCAGTGCACGGGCTTCTCACTGTGGTGGCTTCTCTTGTTGCAGAGCACAGGCTCTAGAGCGTGTGGGCTTTGGTCGTTGTGGCACGCGGGCTTCAGCAGTTGTGGCTCACAGGCTCTAGAGCACAGACTCAGTAATTGTGGCACATGGGCTTAGTTGCTCTGCGGAATGCGGGATCTTCCCAGACCAGGGCTCGAACCTGTGTCCCCTGCATTGGCAGGCGGATTCCCAACCACTGCACCACGAGTCTAGTCCCGAGGTAGTTCCTTAAAATAAATTTCATTCTCTCTTTCTCTCTCTCTCTATAGATACATATAGATGCTGGAGCACAGGCCCTACCCTGCAGCTGTACCATCCAAAATATTTACAGACTGTCCACTGGTGGCCAAACTGCCCCAGTTAAGAACCACTGTGTATATAAATCTTTTCTGTTCCTTGCTGCTAGTTTGTGGTTTCCTTCATATGTGTCCTCTACATTTCTTGATAGTTTACTCCTAAATATTAAAAAGCTATCACTTTGGGCTTCCCTGGTGGCGCAGTGGTTGAGAGTCTGCCTGCCGATGCTGGGGACATGGGTTCGTGCCCCGGTCCGGGAAGATCCCACATGCTTTGGAGCGGCTGGGCCCGTGAGCCGTGGCCGCTGAGCCTGCACATCCGGA
This sequence comes from Platanista minor, assembly GCA_004363435.1. NCBI lineage: Eukaryota > Metazoa > Chordata > Mammalia > Artiodactyla > Platanistidae > Platanista > Platanista minor. The sequence continues at coordinate 11,111 of RJWK010058238.1, read as the reverse complement.
GCCTGTGCTCCGCAACGGGAGAGGCCACAGCAGTGAGAGGCCCACGTACCGCAAAAAAAAAAAAAAAAAGGTATCACTTTGTGAATGAAATTCACAATTCATTTTTACTGATTTATTTTTTTTGGCCATGCCACGTGTCTTGCAGGATCTTAGTTTCCCGGACCAGGGATTGAACCTGGGCCCTCTGCAGTGAAAGCACAGAGTCCTAACCACTGGGCCGCCAGGGAATTCCCCTAATTTTACTGATATTTTAAAACTATTTTCTTTTACTCGTTTTTAACAGGTAAGTGAATTATCTTAAACATATTGTTTTATATTTTATACAAAATATAAAACTTGCACGTGACAGCACTAGTGCTCCAGGCCTGCTCTGGGCCTGGGGCCAGCAGGAGGCGGTCTTTGCTTTGGTCCTGCCTGATACCTGGGGGGCTCTTGCACCCCCCAAAGCCAGTCTGGGAACACAGACACCAGGTGGTGGCATCAGCACTTTTGAGACATCAGTACTGAGTTCAGAGGGCCCTGTGGCATCCACATGGAACTTGGGGGTCCACGGTGGGCTGTGCAGGCAAGTACCACGTCTGCTGCTTTCCCTCCCACTGGATGGAGTACTTGCCCCAGCTTCGCGGTGTGTGTGTGTGGGAACAGAGCTCCTCCCTCTTAGGGCCACTTGGCTCTGCTGCTGCTGCTTTTAGATCCTGGCACTCACTAGGCCCAGACCAAGAAGAGCAGAGGAATCCAACAGCAGGGGCAGGTGTGTCTGCTCTACCAGACACACCACTTTGTAAGGTGCACTAACAGGGAGCCTGCTGGTTTGCACGTCAGGCTGTCATTCAGGGTGGCCTGTTCTGCATGTCAGCTTAGGAGCCATAGAGGAAGGCAGTGTCCTCCCCTAGTTGAAACACCCTTTTTTCTTGGTAATAAAACCCAGCAGATCTGAGCAGCACATTATTCCCAGGTGTTACTCACTCTGTGGTTGGAGTCCATACTTGGAAACCCGGAGATGCAGGCTCAGTGGCTTTTCCAAGCACCAGTGGGCATTTCCATCACTGGATGGGGCCGTTCAGAACGGTCTCTCCTGAAATTTGTGGCCTTTGTTTGTAGCAGGGACCTGGAAATCCCAGGTCCGTCTCTCCCCCGACCTGTGTCTCTTCCTGAGCCGTTTTGGTTTTTTCCTGCTCTCTGGCACAATCCCCAGTACCCTCAGTGGAGGACATGGAAGGTGGAATTTACGTGCCATTTCTGGCACGTTAGCATTTTGAAGCAAGGCTTGGTGGGAACTGAAGCCCTGGCTGACCTGGAGCTCTGTACCCACAGCTGACCAGAGTGGGGGTGGGGGACAACCTGATGGAAACACTGAGCAGGGGCTTGTGGGGACAGGAGGGCACAGAAGGGGAGGAGAGGAGGCCCTGTGGGAGGCTTGGCAGAAGGAAAGGAGGGCTGGGGGCAGCCAGAGCATGGCCGAGTCCAGGAGCCACCAGGGCAGGTGCCAAGGCCCCAGCAGCACCCAGGCCACGTCAGAAGCTCTGGGGCCGTCCAGCCATGTTGCCAAGCTCTGTAGGCAATTCTGAGAACAGGGACACTGAGGATGGATGGGCCCCTCTGATAGCCAACCTTGGGGGGTGGTGTTGGGGGGCCTATAGCAGGACCCCAGCTTTCAGAAGCTCACCCTGTAACCTGGGTGAATGGGGAGTGTGTGCAGGTGGCACGTTCTCCAGGGAGAGTGCCCAGCACCTCACCAGATTCTCAGGTCCCAGACAGCCTCTGCTCAGAACCTCGCTTCGTCCCAGAAGGGAAAAGACAGGTTCCAGGTGGCCAGCACCCCCTCCAGAATCTCAGTCACAGAGCAGTCCCCACTGGGGCTCCAAACCACCGCTGCACCCGTGTTCAGGTGTTATGGGCACCGCAGAGCACCGTTCCATGGCCTCAGACTGAGCCGTCCAGTCAGTCACCACCTCCAAAAACCGGCTGTTCTGTCCTGCAGGTCTTGGGAAAACTGTTTTCAGGGCTCTTCAGGATCACCTGCCCAGCTCCAGGATCTCTTCACGGAGGACATTTACTCCAACCGAGAGCTGCTTCTCAGAGCACCTAGGGAAACAGGAGTGGGTCGAGGACACAGGGCAACGGGAGCCCAGATCCCTCAGGCCAATCTCCCGGAGTATGGATGTACTGTCCCCTCTGGGCCTGGATGTCTGGCCCTGGGGTCAGAGTGGCTGGGGCAAAACCACAACCACAGGGGTGGCCGAGGCAGGCTAGTGTGAACTGTTCCCACCCTAGAGAGACCCAGGGGTGCTGGGGCCCTCGGGTCCCATGAGACCAATGGGGGCCATGCCGGCCTTCCAAAAGCCCTCGGAGGGCCTCAACAGTGCCACCTGTACCAGCCTCATTTGAAAAATGCTAAAATGCTTTGTTAAAACACACCTGCATCAAACCAAAAGATGAACTAGGCATGTGGCCCATGAATGGTTGACACTTCAAGGTCTGGCCATGCTTGCCTCGGTGCCCTGAGATAGGAGGACATCTGCCAGCCAGTCACTGTGGGTCCTGTGAAATCTCCACAGACCCACCATGGAGAGGGACCACTGGCACCTATGTGGTCTGAGAAGGTGGCACTGGCCCTGTACGTCCAAGAGCCAACTGAGAACCTTCCCAGGGAGCGGCAGCACTAAAATGGGAGGCCTATCGCTTCAACAGGGAAAGGAAGACTTGAGACCGCACTGCCCTGCAGGACATACAGAGCTTTCTTGGGGAGCCATTTACAACCTCTGTAGAACAGAGATCCCCTCACCCCCCCCCCAGAGTGACCAACTGGAAACCGCGAGGAGGCTGAGGGCCTGGGCCGATGGCCCAATGAGCTAGACCACCAGCTGAAACAAGGAAGCCATTGTAGGAAACTCACCACCACACGCAGAAGCAGAGGATTTCTTACCAGACTGCAGTAGGTTAAATAGTGGCCCCAAAAGATATGTCCAAGTTGTAACCCCCGGAACATGCAAAGGTGACCTTTGGAAAAAGGATCTTTGCACATGTAACTGTGGATCTTGAGATGAAATCACCTTGGATTTAGGGTGGGCCCTACATCCTCCTTATAAAAAGAGAAGACCACGTGAAGACAGAGGCAGAGATTCAAATCCTGCGAGCCACAAGCCAACACCACCAAGCGGCACGAGCAGCCACTAGAAGCAGGGAATGGATTCTCCCTCAGAGCCTCCACACTTCTGGCTTCCAGCACCGTGAATGTAAGTTTATGCTGCTGCAAGCCACCATTTGTGGCAATTTGTTACAGAGGCCCTAGGACACAAATGCACCAAGCAATAGGTGTTTTCCCACAAGCTTCCTTATACTGTCAAGGTATCAGAAACTCAACAGGTTGGAGCTTGTGTCAGAGTTGAGAGAGCAGCTCTTCTGGTGGGGAGAGGAAGAAATCCCCTAGAACCATCCCAGGATGGTGTAGGACACAAGCCACCTGGAAGGCCTGTCCTCCTCTCCCAGCGCTGGAGCCAGAAGGCAGATGTCAGGAATTCTGTAACCTGGGTGCCTCAGTTTACCCATCATCGCAACTCAGCACAGAACCCCATCTTCTAGGGCTTATCCTGCCCTTATAAAAGCAGCAGATGGCCAGAGGCCAAGCAGTGCTGATTCTGCCTTCTTGCCACAGAGCGGGCCAGCCATGCTTCTCGGCCCTGCAGTCAACCATTCGTTCTGTGGGTGTCCTCAAGCCAGCGCAGTACTTCTGACAAGCCAGTGCCTTTCCGGGCACTGATTTCTACCGTGGTGATGTTCTGCTTGGCACAAGCAATGAGGTCCGGGAGCCTGATTAACGACTTTATCTCTTCTATGGTCATGTAACAGGGCAGGTCACTGGAGTGAAAGCAATACCTGTCAGACTGGGCTGCCATCGCTGCACCCCCTCCCTAACGAGCCACCCTCCTGGCTACATTCCACAGGAGCTCCGCCCTGGGGCACCCCTGCGTTCCCTCAAATGTACGGACACGTACATTTTATTGAAGAGAATCAGAACCGATGCTTCTGCAAGTTGTTCTGCCGAAAGGAGACCCAGGAGCTGCACACAGGATGCAGAGAGCTGGGTGGGGTTAGAGGCGTCCACCATGAACTGGAAAGAAGTAAATGGAAATTAGGATCCCCCTGCGATGGAACACCATCCCTGCCAAACCTCTTCTCCTCGAATCACGGGCCTGGCTCAGGAAGAGCAAGAAAAGCTTCCAGAAAGGCAGGAGCAGAGGGGAGCGAGCTGTGCAAGAAGGACCGGTGTTACTTGTTTCCACCTACACGGAAGTCTCTACTTGTGTGGCCATTACTTTTCCAAGGAAGGGTCCTAGAATTTGGGGCACAGGCCTTGCCAGGATGGGACGAACCAGGGGATATAGAATTCAAACATAAAACGTAAAAACACACGCAGGGCAATAAGGCAGTGAGTGGATGGCACAGTTACCTGCAGAAAAGGAACACTGCCCTCAGCAAGCCTTCTGTGAGTTTTCACATTAGCCTTGGCTCAGGAGCCCTAGGGATCAGGCTGGGGTCCCAGAAGGAAGCAACTCTAGTCTGGACCCTGTTTCCTTGACTCGCACAGTTGCCCGGGAAGCCAAACTCTATCCCACACAAAGTGAAACTGGAGACTAGACAACGCTAGAATAGGGACATACTTCCCCAAAGGAAGTTGAAAAGACTAGGACCTACCAGGAGAGAATGACAGTTTCCATAGTAATTGGACCAGATGGGGCCCATGCACCCCCCCAGCTCCCGGATGGTGATCCTTCTCTGAGCCACGATGTCCGTTAGGTTGGTACCCACCTGTGGAAAAAAACAGGATGCACAGAGACCACCACAAGCGCTTTCCCACACGTAACTCCTGGATAGCAACGTGCCCAGCCCTTTACACTGCAACCTAATCTCCAGCATAGGTCTTCTCAAGTGTTTAGGCCCTAAGGCATAGGTCTTCTCAAGTGTTTAGGCCCTAAGGCGGAAGCCGTAAGGGAGGAGGCCTGAAGATGCTCCCAGGAGTCCAGAACTATCAGGGCTGGCTGTGGCCAGGGAACCAACGCCCACCAGCGGGATTCGCCCTGTGCAGCGCGCAGCAAATGCAGTCTGACCAGTGGTGAGGGGCGGGAGGCTCCGGATCCCCTGGGCCTCTGTCCGGGCGGAGCCAGGCTCCCCGCGGCGGCGACACCACCTCATTAAGTCTGTACTGAACACACTGACCCGCCAAACCCCAGCTTCCATTTAAAGGAACCCAGGGACTCCCCTGGTGGCACAGCGGTGAAGACTCCGGGTTCCCAATGCAGGAGGCCTGGGTTCGATCCCTGGTCAGGGAACTAGATCCCACATGCATGCCGCAACTAAGGAGCCCGCCTGCCGCAACCAAATAAATAAATATTACAAAAAAAAGAACCCAAAGCGCTCTTCTAACCGCAAGGGGACCCGCTTCTCCTAAATCTGCAAGAGGCCGGACGCCTACCGTGGGCCGTGTGGGTGGAAGATCGCCCAGGTCGCCCTTCCCATCCCGGGAGCTCAGCTGTGCGAGGTAGTCAAGGTCTCCGAGCGGGACCGAGGAGGGAGCGCTGGCTGGACCCCGCCCCGGGCGCCCCGCCCCACCCCGGGCGCCCCCCCACCCCGGGCGCCCCCCCCACCCCGCTCGCCACCAGCGCCCCCCGAACCCCCAGGCCCCTCCGGACCCCCACCCCTCGACCCGGCGCAGAAGGATAGTCTGCAAGCGTTTCACCAACAGCGTCTTCCCCACACCCGTGGCCCCGAGGAGCAGACACATCCCGCTGCCCACTCCACTCTCTACACCCGTGGCTCGGCGTCCTGGCGACGCCAGGCCTCGCCCCCGGGCTGCTCATTGGTTCTCGGCGCTTACCGTCTCAGTGGGCGCGGTCCAATCTGCACCCAGCGTCTGGGGCGAGCGTAAAGGCCCGCCTCCCCGCGGCTCGCGGGCAGGCCAGCGACGTGCGCGTGCGCGCACCCGAGGAGGCAGGCGGAAGCGGAAGTCGGGGGCGCGCAGGCTCGAAGTGGGGAGAGCTGCGGCGTCAGGTCGGGTTCCTGGTTCGCCATGGGGCGCGGCACCGGCACCTTCGAGCGTCTCCTAGGTAACGCGGCCCCCGCCCCCGGAGCGAAAGCCCCTGGGCCCCAGCGCTCCGGGGCGACCGCCGCGCCACCCGGGCCCTGGGCGGGCGCGCAGGCGACGCAGGGCCGGCGGTCCGGGGCGCGGCCCCGGCGCCGGCCGAGTGAATGAGGGTCCGCGCAGGAGACGTGCCAGGAGCCTTGGGGGAAACGACCACCTGCGTCTGGCCGAGCAGGCCTCACGTCCTGAGTCACGAAAACGGTGACTCAGTGAAATAATAAAATCTCAGTAGACTCTCCTCACCAAAACCTAGGTTGCGTGGGATTTGGCAGTTCTAACCCATACATGGGCCCCAGAGGGTGGAGCCAACAATGTCCTCTGTAGGTCCTGCCAAGCTCTTTGGAGCGCTACTTCCCCAGGGACCCAGACCTGCGCCGTGTGTCCCCACTGGGCTCCCGGAAGCGCCCAGGGCTAGGAAGGCGTTTCCTCTGTTTTCTGGGGTGGATAGCTGATCCTTCTGAGCCTCCTGGAGGTCACAGATTTTAGGAAGGAAAATCGATTTTTATGGGCGAGCCCCCACCCCTCCATGAAACCGTGTGTGCTCTGTGTTTGGGATCGGTGCCCTGGGTACTGGAATGGTCAGCTAGAGCCTGCCCTCCTTGCTCCTTGAATATGGTTTCAGAGGGACCTCAGATGAGGTGCCTTCCTTGTTCATTAAACATACAGGCCGAGGAACTCAGCTTATGAGGTTGTTCAGCCCTTCAGTGGTCAGTCCAGAAGTTACTCCCAGATCCATGTTGACCATTTGTACAACTCCAGGCTGGGCTGGAGAGCAACCCCTGAGCAGCACATCTGTCTGTCTGAGGCCACAGCGACATAGAGTAGAAGTGGTAGTTGGAGAATCTTTGGCGGGTCGATCCTGTCTGTGCCCCACAAAATGCTTGAAACAGAGGACTGGGGTCTCTGCTGCATGTCTCTCCAGCCATGCCTCAGCTGAGAGCTAATCAAGTAGGTTAAGCTTCTGAAAAACCAGGGACCCTGAGGGATGAGGCAGGAGAGTCCTCTTTGTTGAGAAGGAGCTGAGCATAGTGTTGAATTCTGGTTCTGCCCCAGCAAGCTGTGTGACTTCAAGCAGTGAACTCATCTCTCTGTTTCAGTTTCTCTGTCTGCAGAGAAGGTGGAAATACCTTCCTGTATTTGTGTGAGAATTGAGTGAGTTCGCGTAAAGTGTTTGAAACAGCACTTGGCGTGTAAAAAGCTTACGACAGTGTTCTCCATTGTTATTTTCCAAGCTGTTTGTCTGTCTTTTAGGAAGGACAGTGCTTTCATGGTTATTGACAGGTGTCAGGAGCATTTTCAGTACTTTTCTGTTTGGTCCAAATGTCTAAAATGGGAAGGGGGAAGTCCCTCCTGCCTGTTGCTGAGCTGGGGGGCCACCTGGGGAATCACAGAGCAGGATGAGCCCCTGTAATGGTGCGTTTCTGTCTTAGACAAAGCGACCAGTCAGCTTCTTCTGGAGACCGACTGGGAGTCCATCCTCCAGATCTGTGACCTGATCCGCCAGGGGGACACGCAGTAAGTGCTCCTTCAAAAGCAATGGGGTGGCCACCTCGTGGACTGGGGTTGCTTGGTGTCTGCTCATCTTCCAAGATCCTGCCCGGATGGAAGCCAACCATGTTAGGCCCTGGTGGAGGACTGTGTGGTCTGTTTGGTCTGTTTGCTGGGGTTTTTGAGATCTTGGGACGATTAAAGAACTTTCTCTGTACAGCTTGGGAGGGCACAGTTACCTGGACATTTGCCTGGGGGGGTGTCTCAGGGACCAGATGGTGGGTGGGCTTTTCTCAGTCTTAGAGGCTGTTTTCTTTCTCTTTTTCTCTTTCTGCTTTTATCAATGCCTTTTTCTGTCAGAGCAAAATATGCAGTGAGCTCCATCAAGAAGAAAGTCAATGACAAGAATCCCCACGTGGCCTTGTATGCCCTAGAGGTAATCAGACCCTGTACTCCAGGTGGCACTGGTGGGGATAGCAGGGATGGGCGTACTGCCAGAAGTGGAGGCACTGGGGCTGTGGGGCAGGGCTGGGAGCAATGCCTCAGCTGTTCCACCTGAGGCTGACACGTGTGGGCCCTGAGGTTGACTCCAGTGTCTGTTCTTGGTGATAAAACACAGAGTTAGAAGAAGCAGGTGTAGCCCTGGCTGCTTCCTGCCTCAGAGGCTGTATAACGTGGGCTTTCTTGTCCAGCTGGGTGGCCTGAGGGCCCTGTTGAGGCCCGCCTTCTTGTTGGGAGGTGGGCCCGTCCAGGACGAGGAGTTCCTGCCCTGACCAGAGACTCAAGTCTACCCCTCCTCGGGGTCTGCAGGTCATGGAGTCCGTGGTGAAGAACTGTGGCCAGACGGTTCATGATGAGGTGGCGAACAAGCAGACCATGGAGGAGTTGAAGGAGCTGCTGAAGGTGAGCACTCTGCGGTGAGCAGAGAGGCCCAGACTGGGGTGCACCACCCCACGGGCTTCTTGGGGCTTTGCTGGTGGGAACAGTGCCAGGTGCTGGAGGTCTGGAAGGCGAGTGTTCATGGTCCCTGCCTGGTGAGGTCAGGCCTTCCCAGAAGTCAGTGGGGCTGCATCTGGGGGTGTGGAGGAGACCCCACTCCTCCTGCAAAGTTGGGAAGGCTTCCTGGGGGGCAGGAGCTGAGTCTTGAAGGGCAGGGGGTGCTCACTGAGCAGTGGAGAAGGCGGGGAGGGAGCTGTGTGCCATGGGCAGAGGATGTAAGTGGAGGCCTGCGGTCCCCAAAGGGCTTGGGTAGAATTCTGAGCAGGGAGGCACATGAGTGCTTGTGGAGGGAGAGTTGGGGAACAGCAACAGCAGAGCAGGGACGCCAGGGCAGTGGGTTTTACGTGCCCCCCACCCTGTGGTGCCACGGAGCTGAGGGTGCGGGTGCCCTGGGTGGCAACCAGGGAGTGAAGCCCCAGCACCAACTCCGCCACCACTGTGGCCTGGGTCCTTTGGGCGCCTGTGGGCCTCACATCCAGGAGCCCGTCTGGGGCTGAGCTGACGGCGGGGCTTCTCCAAAGCCCTGACTGGTGACTTGGCCAGCCCCTGCTCTGGCCTGGGTGACAGCAGAGGAGTTAGAACCCGCCCTCCTTGTCTTGGCACGATCGTGTCCTGTTCACACTGCACATGGTCTGAGTCCTCACAGGGGCAGGGCTACCTGGAAAGGGGTCCACTGACTGGACCCCGATTACAGGGAAGAGCGGGAACCCTGGCACGTGAGCTGTGCTTGGTATCTTGAAGCAGCTTTCTTGACCCACTATCCTGAGCATTGTGTGTGGATAGGATCCTGAGAGAGCTCTAGAAATGTGATTGTCTGTGCTTTAGCTTGGTGGTGGTGGTGGTTTTGTATGTGGGGAACTTTCTGGAGCCACTCCCCCGCCTGCCCGCGCTGCCTATGACTGGAAGGAGTGGGCCAGCCGACTGTGCATCTGCTTCCTCAGCCCAGGCCTGATTGGCTCTGCCTGTTAGAGGCTGGCCTTAGCCGGCACCAGAGTGGGTTACAGGCTGAGGAGCTCGCTAGGCGGTCAGGGTCCTGTAGGGCACGACGATGAGGTGGGGAGAGACAGGTAGTTATGGGACAGTAGGGGTTTGGGAGTCTCCACCTGAGGGATGTGCAGCTTCACCTAGGCGGTTAAAGATAAGTCCAGGTCCTGAGTGGGCAGACAAGTGCAATGGATTTGTCTTGGGGACAGGCCTTCTTAAAGTAGGCCTGGGTCTGGGGAGTGGGTCACTACTTGGCCCTGGTGCCCCGCTTGGGGGACCTGCCCCACCTCTGCCAGCCCCAATTGCTCGGAGTGTTGGGGTCTTGCCAGCTGGTTTTTTGTGCTGAGATGTCTCTTTGGCACCTGCCTCTCCCAAGGTTCTTACCTTCTGTCTCCCTTCTCCACAGAGGCAGGTGGAAGTAAATGTCCGAAACAAGATCCTGTACCTGATTCAGGCCTGGGCGCATGCGTTCCGGAATGAGCCCAAATACAAGGTCGTTCAGGACACGTACCAGATCATGAAGGTGGAAGGTGAGTTAGGGCAGTGGGGAGCAGGAGGTTCCAGTGCCAGGCTTGGGACATGCCACCAGGAGTTGAGGGGCTGCCCTGCACAAGGCGGGCCCAAGGGTGGCTGTGCCCGCCCCGTGCGCAGTGGGGGTAGCACTGTGCTCTGGGCACAGCAGAAACTCCTAGAGAGGTGTAAGTGGGGGTGTGGCAGCCGAGGTGTGCTTCTTAAGGCCCACTGTGCGTTCCTCCCGGCTGTTGTGGTGCCAGTGGAGAGGTGGTGGGCTTTGGCAAGGAGGGCGGTGGATTCAGGCCTTGTTGGAGGATTTGCTGGTGCTCTTGCCAGGCATGGAATGAGAGGGCTGGGCTGGGGCCTCTCCCACCTGTGCTGTGGGGGAGGAGGGCAGGTCCTCTGGCCCTGAAGATGAGGCATGGAGTGGGAGCAGGGGCAGTGCCTGCTGGCCGCTGGGTGGGCAGGACCGTGCAGACACTGTGCGATGAGGTTGGTGAGCTGGTCTCAAGCTCTCAATCTCCGGACGTTATACACGAGAGAGAACACGCAGAGCTTTCCAGGGGTAATTCCCTGCCGATTCAGTGGTTAAGGTTCCAGGCTTTCACTGCTGGGGACCTGGGTGGACCCCTGGTTGGGGAACTAAGATCCCCATAAGCCACACGGCATGGCCGAAAACAAAAACAAAGCTTTTATGGGATTCCCAAGGGGTCCGTGTCTCAAAAAACAGCTTAGGAACTCCAACTTTTAAGAGCTCTGAGAAGCACGCTTGACTGGGGTGCGGGACCAGGAGCCAGATGGACTGGGGAATGTCTGTGAGGCCTTGACGAGGTGGGAGCAACGCCTGGCTCTGTGTTTGGTCCCCAGGACAGAGCGGCCTGTGGGGAGCCACCCCAGCTCGGGGGCGGGCCGGCTGAGCTGTGCCCCAAGGCGCCCTTGCCTAGTGTGGGGTCACCGTGCCTGCTGCCCGGGGGCTCTGGGCCTCTTC
>RJWK010058237.1:0-13918 GCA_004363435.1 Platanista minor | reverse complement strand
CTGTCGTGGCCTCTCCCGTTGCGGAGCACAGGCTCCGGACGCGCAGGCTCAGCGGCTGTGGCTTACGGGCCCAGCCGCTCCGTGGCATGTGGGATCTTCCCGGACCAGGGCACGAACCCGTGTCCCCTGCATCGGCAGGCGGACTCTCAACCACTGCGCCACCAGGGAAGCCCTACGGGGGGGGTCTCTTTGACTAGATCCAGGTGGATAGGCTGCAGGAACCGGGGGACCACAGATAAGAAGAGTACCCAAACAGCTGCACTTCACGGATGGAAGCAGGGCCAAGGGCAAGCTACCAGAAAGTAAGTTAACTCGGTCTAAATTATCTCCTTGCAACCAACACTTAAAGAGCAATGGGTAGTCCAGGTGGATTTAATGCATTCTGGTTTAAAAGAAAACCAAAGTATCATTCATCAAGTGCTTACCATGGGCAACCAACTGTCCTACATATTTTACAAACATGACCTCATATCATCTTGCGAGGTAAACAGTAGTATTCTCAGTGCACAAACAGGGAAGCCGAGGCACAGGGCAACCAACCATCTTGGTTCAGGAATTTCTTCCAAGCAAATGCTTGTGTTGACATTGGTGAAGAGGCCAAGACACACTCTTAAATTTAAAACAAAAAGTTATATAATAACATATATTATATGAGCCTGTTTAACAAGAGAAGTAAATCTAGAAGGATGTACACCAAGCTAGCCATAATGTTTATTTTCGGTGGGGGGGGGGAAGTGGGGCAAAAAGGGGACTGTTTACTTTATACATATCTGCTTTTTTTTTTTTTTACAATGAGAATGTATTATTTCTACAATTAGGAAAAATGCTAATTATACAATAACAAGAAAAAGCTAATTTTAAAAAGGGAAATTATCGATTTTAAGCTAAGGACCAGCATGATGGTGCGAACGCATATGAGTGGACCAGGTTTTCTTGTGCACACAATGTACAGAGTTACAGTTTAATGGGTCCAGGCACCAGCCTGACACCCTGACATCATCATGGAGTCAGCACTTCATTTCACAAGAGCGGGCAGACCGGAGACAGGACACCACAGATAGTGGCCACCGAGAGCCACAAACAGTGAGATGAATCTGTGTGTAGACCACACTGCTCACCTAGTCTCCCACGTGCCCAGGTGTAAGCGGGGCCAGGTGAGAAGATAGCTCAGTGCAAACCAATGCCTCTGCTTTAGGAGAATCAACTTATGTTCACTCATTAAACAAATATTGATCCAGTCCCTCCTGTGTGCTAGTCACCCACTGTGCCAGGTACCACAGACCTAGCGGTGAATGAGCCAGACACGGTCCTGTCCTCACAAAGCTTCCAAGGTGTTCTCGTACACAAACGAACAAAGATTTCCTGTTCTTGTTGGCACTTGGGTTTGGTCCTGCTATTAAAAGATTAAAATACGTAGTATGAAAAGACCAGTTGGCAACCAACGCAGAGATGAGATGCACAAGGTATTTGGCAAATATGGTTCAGGCAAGGTGGGTAAAGCACACCCTAATGTCTTAAGTGAATAATTTTCCAATGAAATGGCTGTTGTTAATCAGCTAATATTGACAGTGCTTGTTACGGGCTAAGCATGCTACAGATACAGCAAGTCCCTTACGCATGAACGAATTCCATTCCGAGAGCGGGTTCCTTAAGTCCAATTTGTTTGTTAAGTCCAACAGAGTTAGCCTAGGCACCCAACTAACACAATCAGCTAGGTAGTACTGTACTGTAATAGGTTTATAATACTTGTCACACAAATAATACATAAAAAGCAAACACAAAAAATAAGACATTTTTAATCTTACAGTACAGTAGTACAGTACAACAGTACTTGAAAAGTACAGTAGTACAGTACAACAGCTGGGATACAGCGGTGGCATCGAGTGAACAGGCAAAGAGAGTTCCTGACCAGAGGAGGGAGAGGAGGTGGGAGATGGTAGAGCTGAAGGGTCGTCAGCAATAGGAGATGGAGGGCAAGCTGCAATGTCACTCACGCCTGACGTTCGCATCTTTGAAAGTTCTCAATTTGAAGGTTCGTATGTAGGGGACTTACTGTATAATGTTATGTCGTGGAATCTCTCCGGGTACCAGGGAGGTACAACTATTATGCCCCATTTGATGGGTGTGGGAACTGGGGCTCCAGGCAGTGAGTGAAACTCCCAAGGTCACAACCTCATTAACAGCAGACCTTTTTCTTTTTAATGAATTTATTTATTTTATTTTTTTATTTTTGGCTGTGTTGGGTCTTTGCTGCCGCACGCGGGCTTTCTCTAGTTGCAGCGAGCAGGGGCTACTCTTCGTTGTCGTGTGTGGGCTTCTCACTGCGGTGGCTTCTCTTGCTGCAGAGCACGGGCTCTAGGCACGGGGGCTCAGTAGTTGTGGCGTGCGGGCTCTAGGGCGCAGGCTCAGTAGTTGCGGCGTACGGGCTTAGCTGCTCCATGGCATGTGGGATCTTCCCGGACCAGGGCTCGAACCCGCATCCCCTGCATTGGCAGGCAGATTCTTAACCACTGCGCCACCAGGGAAGTCCCAACAGCAGACTTTTTGAGTTCAGGTTAGTTGGACACCCCAGGCTGAGCTGTAACCATTGGGCCACAGCGCCCCTCTGGATGCTCTTGTGCAGAGCACCTCGTAAACAGCTCTGGCTCCTCAGATGCCCCATGCCTGGCATCACGCTGAGGATGTGCGGACACCACCTCCCCATTTCACAGATGAGGCAACACACTCCATCACCCTCCAGAGCATTTTCACTACCTGTATTCAAAGGAGACCTGTATTCTGCTTTCTGTCTCTGTGGGTTTACCTGTTCTGGACATTTAGTACAAGTGATCTCACATAGGACGTGACCTTCTGTGACTGGCTCCTGTCACTCAGCATCGTGCTTTTGAGGTCGAAGTCGTTCTGAAACCAGCCCCATTTTACAGATGAGAAAATGGAGGCTCCACGGAAGGGAACTTGCCCAAGGCCATGAAGCCAGTCAAGGGCAGAGCCAGGCTCCGACCAGGTCCGTCTGATTCAAGAGCCCATAGCTGTACCAGCTCCATGTCTAGGCTCTCAGTTTCCTTTAGATGATGTGTTTCAGGAGGGACCGACTGAATGTGTGCACGTGCTCAGCTCATCTCCTGGGTGTCGGCTGCTCACAGACCCCCCCAGCCCCTCCACTGCCCCGGCTCCTGACTCCCCGGCCCCATGGCCTCCTTGCTGCCAGGAGCACACCCTCCGCACAGGTGGCCCCTGGCCCTCGGACTCCCAGTGGCCACGTGGCCACCCCTTTCATTGATCCAGAACTCCGCTGAGACGTCTCCCCCCGGGCCCCAGTGATGAGCAGGGTCCCGACCTCTCACGCCTCCTGCTTTGTTCCCCGTGAAGCCCCCCTCCCCGGGAGACATCACAGATGCATCTGTTTGTGTTTACTGTCTGTAGGCACAGATGTGTCTGGGTTGTTCTCTGCCTTACTGTCAGCTCCTAGAACTGTGCGCAGCACACAGTAGGTGCTCAATAAACGGTTGTTGACTCAACTATGTTGTCCTCGAGAATCTCGCCCTGGGACTTCCCTGGTGGCGCAGTGGTTAAGAATCCACCTGCCAATGCAAGGGACGCGGGTTCGAGCCCTGGTCCGGGAAGATCCCACATGCCGCTGAGCAACTAAGCCCGTGCGCCACAACTACTGAGACTGCAAGCCACAACTACTGAAGCCCATGAACCTAGAGCCTGTGCTCTGCAATAAGAGAAGCCACCGCGATGAGAAGCCTTTGCACCGCCACGAAGAGTGGCCCCCGCTGGCCGCGACTAGAGAGAAAGCCAGCGCGCAGCAACGAAGACCCAAGGCAGCCAAAAGTAAATAAATAAATAAATAAACTTATTAAAAAAAAAAAATAGAATCTCATCCTCTGAAGGGTGGGCTGGAGCTGAGGGCAGCTGGAAGAACCGGGGGGAGGGTGGCCACAGCCACAAGCCGTAGGGACGCGGCTACAAAGGCCACCAGGCAGGGTGGACAGGGCTCGGCGCTCGCGTGTGTCTCCTCTTATTTCCACCACCATCTACTCCCCCTGCCTTCCTCTGCATGCTGGGTTCACACTCAGCTCACCTTTACTGAGTGTCCGCCGTGCTCAAGCCTCTGCGGGTGGGCCAGGCCTCACCCACCCCCCGTGTCCCCCTGAACTAGCCTCTCCTCCGTCGGGCCTCCACCAGCTTCACTTCGTCCACGCATTTTTTCCAGAGCAGAGGCCGCAGAGACCCTATGGAAGACACACCTCCACGGCATTCCCGGCACAATTCAAAGGACTTTCCAGAACATTCCAGCTCTGGGAGATCCCCTCTGAGCTTCCATTCCAGGACAGACACTTTCTCTTTCTTTTCAAATGGCTAAAGTATGACAGGAAGCTCATACTTGTGGGCTACAAAGACGTAGGCTCGGATTCTACAAATCCAAATAGACTTCACCTGGAGAATCCGGGCACAACTCAGACCCACCCCCGTGGGCAGCCTCCGAGAGGGGCTCCCTTGGGCCCCGTCCCCTCCTGAATCTGCACTCAACTTCAGGGTGCATCCAGAGAGACAGTGACTAATGGAAGTTGGGTAGAAGCTGAAGCCTGAACTTCATTGATCCAAACCGGAGGAAACTTCGATTTGGGGGATGAAGGGCCCCTGCCCTGGGAGGCCTCGCTCAAAGCACAGCCCCGGGGTTTGGCAGTGGCAGTGCCAGGAGAAGACGCCCCTGATCGCCTACTGAGGAGAAACCCAGGGTTAAACTGTTTATCTGGTTACACTCCTGGGTTAAACTTCTTAAGTGAACCTACCTAGGAGGTGAAACCTGAGTCTCCAGTTAAAGCTTTTCCACGTCCTTGGCTGCGGACACAGGTCTGCAACTTAAAACTTCTGGGTTTCGATAGTTGCCTAGGAATTATATCTATTATTCGAGCCCAGAAGCCTACCGGCTCTGGAGTAATCTACACCAAGGGCATCTCCCTGCAATAATCCCGTGTCTGTGTTGGGGCACAGCTGCTCTCAAAGGAGAGCTGTGCGGCCACTAACACAGGGGCCGGGAGAGTGTCTGTGAACAGGGATTCACGACACATTAAGTGCAAGAAGAGGATAGGGTACAACGTGTGTAGTTAAAACCCTGTTTTCGTAGAGTATCCCTGAAAAGGTCAGAATATGCATACTATATTGAAATGTTAACAATGATTGTCTCTGGGTATTGGAAATATTCTTACTTAGCTACATTTTCTAGCTGTTCTACAAACAAATGGATTCCCTGTGTAATAAAATGTTTGAAATACACAGACAATACCCCCAGACGCCCCCCGCCCCCGCACTCCGGGTCTCGGAACAGCTCCCAGGGGCCTCCCCTGGCCTTGCCCCGGCTTATGAGGGGCTGGGTCTCAGGCTCATCCTTAGGTTTTACAGCCTCCCCGCTACCCCCTACCCCTGCCCCGAGATGAGCTGCCCCGGAACCTGCCTGGATGGCTCCTCCTTCCCTCTCCCCACCGCTGGCTCCTTTCCATTCAAGTCTTGGCTTAAACAACCCCCTTCTCAGAGGCGCCTTCCCCTTAGAACCTGCCGCTTCGCCCTTCTCCACCACACACGGCAGTTTACCTCCCCGCGGGGCACTCTGTCCTGGCACATATTTCCCCTTTGCTTGTTTGTGTGGCGTGTGTCTCTGCCCGTGGGAATGTTTCGTTCACTGCTGTAGCCCCAGGGTCTGGGACAGGGCCTGGCAAAGAGCAGCCCATAATAAACACACACGGAATGGACAGATCGATGCGTGAGTGCTTTCCTTATTAGCAGGAACAGCAGCTGCCCGACTGGGCTCTGAGTCGAGCGCTCTGCCCAGGGAATCACACGGCATTCCCGCCAGAGAGGAGCCAGTCTCACTCTTGGCCTCTTTCAGTGACGACGAGTCAGACGTTCAGAGAGGCAAAGTCGTCCTTCAGTGAGCGTTCACGGTCCTTGCCCTGCCAGTCCTGGGCCTCTCCATCTTTGCCCCTCCATTGCCAAGACGCCCACCTGAGGGGGTGAGCCTGGCTCCAAGGGCGGGGCCCTGGAATATCTATCGGGGAAGGGCTTGGGGCAGTGGCCTTGTTAGAAGTGATGCATGGGACGCGTCTGCAGAGTCTCACACTGCTTAGACAATGGCTGGGAGCTCATGGGGGGAGGGGGCTGAAGCCGTCCTGGACTCTCCCCCAGGTGAAAGTCCTTCCCTATCCTTGGTAGGGAAGGGCCCGCTGTAGCTCCAGGACATACTAGTTTCCTTGCGGAGGACTGGAGGTCATCCCCCTGAGGTGGCCGCCCTCCCCCCACCTGCGGGGATGGAACAGGCACCTTCACGTGGTGGGGCCCTGGCGACCACAGGAGATAAATGCTCTCACGGCCCATCCCTGCAGCCTCCTGGGCTGGCACTACGGTGACCGTGGGTCGGAAGGTGGCAAGCACAAAGGTGTCCTGACAGCTCTGAATTAAGAACTACTATCTTGGTGTGTGGTGTGAGGGCCCCAAAAAGGAGCAGACCAATCTGATTGCTGTATATTTTCTAACATACACAGCCCCACTCCTAGAAAGTCAGTGTGGCAATATTACCTGGTAGAGTAGTTTAAGGTGAACCAGTCAACCTACTTACATATTGCTTTGCAAGACTGGACTTCAGTTTGTCCAGATATGAGTCTTGATTTACACTTCAATATTTCCTACAGCACCTAGCCTTATGCCTTCCCACATGGTAAACGGTCCATAAACATTTGTTAATTTGACCTGATTCAACAACAAAAAAAATAGAGCTAGCAGCACAGAGCTGTTATCTAAAAGCATAATCCAGGGACTTCCCTGGTGGTCCAGTGGTTAAGACTCCACGCTCCCGATGCAGGGGGCCCAGGTTCAATCCCTAGTCAGGGAACTAGATGCCACATGCCACAACTAAGAAGTCTGCATGCCGAAACTAAGACCCAATGCAGCCAAATAAATAAAAAATAAATAAGTTTTTAAAATTAAAAAAAAAAAAAAAAAAAAAAAGAACTACTATCACCTCCATTCTTCGATGCAGAAAAGGGGCCTGGAGGAGAAATAACTGGCCTCAAGTTAGTGCAGCTCAGAAGGGGCCGGCCCTTCGCTGTCACTCCATGGGGCCTCTCCCTCAAGGACCAGCTGCAGGCCAACCCTGAGTGAGCATCCACTCAGTGCAGCACAAACTCCGGGGAAGGAAGAGACAAGGATGCCGATGCCCAGAATCTCTGCACAACGGCTCCCAGAAGATGGGGACGTGCGAGGTCAGGGGAAGGGAGACGCCGAGCAGATTGCTCTCCGATGTTTCTGAAGTGTCTCGGCCACAGGCAGGCCCACAGGTGCATCTTGGTTCAGGACAGAAATGGCTATTTGCGTTTCATTATCTTTGAGCAGGACTGCAGGTACAAACGGGGTGCTGATGGAGCAAAGCAGCTTACTGTTGGGCGGGGGGCGGGGGGAGCCCAAGGTGACCCCAGCCTGTAACACTGTCACTGCGTCACCGATGACTCTGGATGATTACGTTTTCCTAGAAGATGGCTAGGCACGCAAGTGAGGAAACAGCCCCAAGCTCCCGGGCCTACCTGAGTGGATGTGGCTGGGGTGGGGTGGGGTGTCAGGAGCCCCTCCGCCTTTTAACAGCACGTCTCCATCCGGCCAGGTGGTGTTTGGGGCTCCCATCACTCCCGCCACCGAGCTCTCTGTGGCTGCTGGCCCGTCCTGCGGCCGGCTGTTCCACGAAGGGCCACCTCAGCCAAAGGCAGCTGCCCTCACTCCTCCTGCCCAGCCGTGCCTGCCTCGCAAAGCCAGCTGACTTTTTCCCTTCTGATTCCACTTTTCCCCAACCGCTTACAGAAAAAGGCCTTGCGGCCAAAACATCACCGCTGACCCGATTAGCCATGCTTTGCTGATATTTTTATCAGCATCTTCCCTTCTTCCAGCTGACAGCAGGGAGCACTCACTGTCGGGCTGGGATATTTGGATTATAACTTGCTCGTCTTAAATACTTAACAGGGGGCTTCCCTCGTGGCGCAGTGGTTGAGGGTCCACCTGCCGATGCAGGGGACGCGGGTTCGTGCCCCGGTCCGGGAAGATCCCGCATGCCGCGGAGCGGCTGGGCCCGTGAGCCGTGGCCGCTGAGCCTGCGCGTCCGGAGCCTGTGCTCCGCAACGGGAGAGGCCACAGCAGTGAGAGGCCCGCGTACCGCAAAATAAATAAATAAATTAATTAAATAAAATACTTAACAGGGTTTCGTATTTTCCGTGTGTCAGGGACCTGGAAGGTCACGCGTTCTTGGCACCCCCTCAATTGTTTTCCTGTTGAGGGTGTCTTCCCAGGGTCGAGTGCCCTACCCTACACCCCAGGAAACCCCCGCAGGAGAGACTGCTGTGGGTTGAGCACCCTCGAATCCCCTTCTGAAAGGCAGACTTCCGGGGGGAGGGGACCGCGTCTCACCCATTTTGCATCCCCAGAGCCTGCACTGTGTGCACGCGACACTCATCATAGGGCTACTCCTAAGTTTGCAGAATGAATGAATGACCTTCCTATTTGCTGAGATCCATGCCCATGAGCTCCAGAAGCGTAGCCCCAGTAGCGGTGCAGTATAGCACCCCAGAATCAAAGAGAACCCCAGAAGCCCTCCAGTTCTGCAGGCAGAACTGCCTCGGACCAGTGACCATCACTAATTCTCAAAGATTTCCAAGGGAAGAGATTTACCCTGCAGCCTGCTTTGGTTTTTTTCTCTTACCGTCACCTTTACAGACACAACAGTTTTTTCTGTCCAGACTCTTGTCCATTTCAATTGTTTCCCTTTGTTCTCCTCTCATAAGAAATCCCAAAGCAGCAGCTCACTCTTTATAGGTAGAGAGAATTACCCTCCCAGAAGGAGCCCCAGGTTCTACAGAGAAAAAGCTTCAGTTCAAAGCCTCTTGCCTTCTGCAGCGTCCAGAGGAAGGACGACACTCGGGCACAGGGATGCTGGGCTCGGAGGGGGAGCGGGGCGGGGCCTGAAACCTATAAGAGCATTGAGTAAATCATTCGCGTATTTTTAAACTTTCACTGTTCTTGGTAACAAATTCCTTCTGACCCACCTGCCCACAAACAACAGACCCATGTCTCGCCCCACAGGGCGAGGGTGCCCTGGCAAGGGGAGGGCAGGGGTGGGTGGGGATCTGCACCCTGGGGGCCACGCTCCAAAACACAAATCAAACTTGAACCACCCTCCCGCCAGAATCGCTGGCACCCCTACTGGCATTTTTCCAGCCAAGTCAGAGTTCACTGGATTATCTCCCTCTTTTTTTTTTTTTTTTTTTTCTGCCGCGCCTCACGACTTGTGGGATCTTAGTTCCCCGACCAGGGATCCATCCTGGGCCCTTGGCAGTGAGAGCTTGGAGCCCTAACCAATGGATGGCCAGGGAATTCCCAATTATCTCACTCTTTGGAGCTGAAAATGTGCTTTCCTATGCAATGGACATGCATCACCTAATTGATTTCTCACCAGCCCCTGGGGGCAGGTGCCATTATATCACGCCCACTTTATAGAGGAGGGGAGTGACCTGCCCGAGGTCCATGGCCAGGAAATGGCAAAGCAGGATTTGAACCTGGGCAGTGTGGACCGGACTGCCACACGGCTGCTCTACCCAGCCTCAGGGACCGCAGCAGGTCAGGGCTTCAAGGCAGGTCTACCCCTGCACAGGTGCACGCGGGGCTGATCTTCTGGCTAACGCAGCGCTGTGTACCGGCTGGTACCCCCAGCCAGCCAGCTGTACCTCTCTGACCCTCGATTCAGGTAGCTGAAAGGGCATACAGCTCGAGGCTTGCTGTGAGGCGGTGCCGCCCTCGTGGCTGTGCTCGTCAAATTAATGTCTGCACACCCATAAAACGGCGCACTCAAGACTGTTACCAACCCTACGTATACAGCTCACCGGATTGGTATCTAGAGAGTTCTGCCGGCTGATATTCTCTGTTCTTCTAAGTACTCCACAACTAAATGTTTCACAAAGCCATTTCCTCCCCAAATATTTACGTTCGCAGATGTTTATTAGCCTCTCTATCATGATCAAGATTTTATGAGCACTCTATCCCAACTGTGAATTAAAGACGTAATTTCGAACCCATCAAATTCCTGTTTGGCCCTACATTTGTCTCTATAACCCTGCAGCGGTTGTCATGGGCGCCCGGCAGATGACAACTGAACGCATCTGTCCAGGGGCAGCCGAAGTGACTGATGTTTCAATCCGGACGCAGCTGGGGGACTTGGTGCCTACCACCAGCAGGGGCAGAGAAGTTTTCCACGGCTCACTGGCACGTGGAGGATTTGGGAGCAAAAGGCAGATCTCTGGAGGACACTCTCCCACCCTCGTTCCACCAACCACGCCGCCCCCAACCCACTCACTCATCTCTGGGACAGGAGGGCCGACATCTCACAGCAAATGAAAAAGACAGATGAGACAGAAAGAAAGGCTGTACCTTCCTCTGATGAGCAGCACCCACCTGCCTGGAGGCCTGTTGGTTAATCCAATCCTCTTTTTGAAACATGGAGGGAACAAGAGTTCACCAAGCTGGCACAAAAGTGCTAACTGCTACAGTTTATTATTCACATTTAGTAGAAGCCACCTCGTTGAACCTAACAGCGACTTTACACCATACAGGCTATTAATTCCACTTTGAAAATTCCACTCCCACCTAGAGGGTAAGCTGGTCTGTCTGATCTGTTTGCTGTCCCGGCACACAGCACGTGCTCACTACTTGTTTGTCCACTAACACCAATTCAAACTCAAGCCTTTCAGCCTACGGAATGGGAGAAAATATTTGCAAACGATGAGACCGATAAGGGCCTAATTTCCAAAATGTACAAACAGCTCATACAACTCAATGACAAAAAGACAAACAACCCAACTGAAAAATGGTCAGAGGACGTAAATAGGCATTTCTCCAAAGAAGACATACAGATGGCCAATAGGCACATGAAAAGATGCTCAACGTCACTAATTATTAGAGAAATGCAAATCAAAACTACAGTGAGGTACCACCTGACACCGGTCAGAATGGCCATCGTTAAAAAGTCTACAAATAACAAATGCTGGAGAGGGTGTGGAGAAAAGGGAACCCGCCTACACTGTTGGTGGGAATGTAAATTGGTGCAGCCACTATGGGAAACAGTAGGGAGGTTCCTCAGAAAACTAAAAATAGAACTACCATTCGATCCAGCAGTCCTACTCCTGGGCATATATCTGGACAAAACTCTAATTTGAAAAGATACATGCAACCCAGTGTTTGTAGCAGCACTATTCACAATAGCCAAGACATGAAAACAGTCTAAATGTCCATCGACAGATGAATGGATAAAGAAGATGTGGTACATGTATACACTGGAATACTACTCAGCCATAAAAAAGAATGAAATCGTGCCATTTGCAGCAACATGGATGGAACTAGAGATTATCATACTAAGAGAAGTAAGTCATAAAGAGAAAGACAAATACCATATGATATAATATAGGTGGAATCTAAAATATGGCCCAAATGAACCTATTTATGAAATAGACTTACAGACATAGAGAACAGACTTGTGGTTGCCAAGGACGGGGGCACAGGGGAGGGATGGACTGAGAGTTTGGGCTTAATAGATGCAAACTAGTACATGTAGAATGGATAAACAACAAGGTCGTACTGTATAACACAGGGAACCATATTCAATATCCTGGGATAAACCATAATGGAAAGGAATATATAAAAGAATATATATATGTGTAACTGAGTCACTATGCAATACAGCAGAAATTAACACAGCTCTGTAAATCAACTATAGTTCAATTAAAAAAAAAAAAAAAAAACCCTCGGGTCTTTGAGTCCAAAGCTCATGTCTTTAACACTAAACCTACGGCTTCTAGAAGATGTCATGGCAACACCAGCCAGAGGTCCGTCCCCAGGGGAGCCGAGCGGGCCTGCTTCCAGGTGGAGCTCTACGTCCACACTCTTCGGAGGTGCACAACTGTTCTCACAAAGGACGGGCGAGCCTGGCATGTTTCTGCCACCGGCACCAAGACAGGCAGCCTGAACAAAGAGCAGAGTTTCCAGGGCCTTGTCTTCCTGAAGGCTGGATGCCTGGGTTCCACCACAATGGTGAGTCGGCGCCCATGCTCTGCATCTGGCAGAGGCACTGAGGTTTCTTGGAGAGGCAGCACGGCTCTCACGAGAACCACTTTCTTTCACGATTAGCCTTTATGTTCATAAGCCTGTCATGTTTTAGCTGTGGCTAGAGGCTCAAAGCATTAAAAATTGGAATAATTGTCATTACTTAAATACTCTAAGTAAATCAAAGAGGAACTGCCGTGGGCAATACAACCGTTCTTGAAAGAAAACATTTAGGCATCTTTTAAATCCATCATCAAGCCTAAGAAAAAAATATGCTCCCTAAAACTTAAGTTTCCTGCGGTCAAACATTTCCATGGCTTGAGCATTTGTGTGGTGCTTCAGCCGAACTGTGTCACCAACCTGGGTGGTTCCAGGCACCCACTTTGCTGCCTAGGTGTCCTCTGGAGTCCTGCAGCATGGCATCCCCAAACCTACACGAAGGCTTTGTTCCTTGGATGGTCTAGCGGTTTCCACACACACACCTCCTTTGGTCGCACAGTGCTTTATCTCCACCAGTAGAGTTAGGAGCTCTCGGGCACTTTAGTAGCACCCACTGAAAATAAAACTTACAATCCAGCAACTCCACTTCTTAGGATTTTAATCTGTAGAGATAGTCCCATGAATATACAGAACCATACTACAGGACATCAACTGTAGCAGTGTTTGCAGAATGAAAGAAGGAATACAGTCTAAATGCTCTTCAGTAGGGATGTGGTCAAATTACTTACTGCCTACTCTAAGGCTGGAATACTATGTGGCTATTAAAAAGGATGAGGCAGAGCTAATGTGCTACATGGAAATATGTCCAGATACGCTGCCAAGAGAAAAGAGAAAGTTCGCAGTGTGTCTCTATCTATACTAAATGCATATACTTATAATCTCCTTACTGATGCAGAGAAATTTTCTGGAAGAATACCCTAGAAACTATGAAGAGCTGTTGCTTATGGGGAAGGATGAGAAGAAAATGATATTTTCCCCATTTCTTATTGTGACATATTTTGATACATAAAAATAAGTTATGTAACATAGAATCATTCAGGTCACAACTCTCTATGGAGCACCTACTATGTGCCAGGTATTATTATTTTAGGAGCTTGAGATAAATTGGTGAATAAGACAAAGAATCCTTTACTAGAATAATTTCTATTCTGGTGGATACAGTCGCCTAAGAAATGCATCCCTCCAATATTGACACACTCTGGATGCTCCTAACCAATCCCATCCCTCTGTCTCCACACACCCGCCCAGGAGAACCACCATCATGAATTTTGAAAAATGTCTATGAACACTTAAACAACACATTACTTATATATAGTATCATGTCATTTGCATATAATGACAATTTTACCTCTTTCCTTCCAAGTTGGATACGCTTTTATTTCTTTTTCTTGTCAGACTGCTATGGCTAAGACTTCCAATACTCTGTTGAACAGAAGTGGTGAGAGTGGGCATCCTCGTCTTGTTCTAGATTTTAGCAGGAAGGCTTTCATGTTGAGTATTATATTAGTGGTGGGTTTGTCATAAATAGCTTTTACCACTTTGGTAAGAGTTTTTATCATGAATGGATGTTGAATTTTATCAAATGCTTTTTCTGCATCGATTGAGATGATCATGTGGTTTTTGTCTTTTCTTTTGTTGATGTGGTGTATCACATTGATTGATTTGCGTATGTTGAACCATCCTTGTGACCCTGGGATGAATCCAGCTTGGTTGTGGTGTATCACATTGCTTAGTTTGTTTTTGGTATCATGCTGTATATGTTCTTTTTTTTTTTTTTTTTTTTTTT
>RJWK010058236.1:0-13919 GCA_004363435.1 Platanista minor | reverse complement strand
AGGGTAAGCTGAGACGAAGTGAGAGAGTAGCATTGACATATATACATATATACACTACCAAATGTAAAATAACTACTGGGAAGCAGCTGCATCACATAGGGAGATCAGCTCTGTGCTTTGTGATCACCTAGAGGGGTGGGGTAGGGAGGGTAGGAGGGAGACACAAGAGGGAGGGGATATGGGGATATATGTATACATGTAGCTGATTCACTTTGTTATACAGCAGAAACTAACACAACATTGTAAAGCAATTATACTCCAATAAAGATGTTAAAAAATATTCCCATACTGAACAACTCTAGTTACTTTGCATATTGTGTTTTCTTGACTCCTTGTTTGGGCCTTTTAAAAATTATTCTTGTTATAGAGAACCTATGTTTTTCTATAAAGTTCTCTTCAGTTCCACACAAAGACCTATCCCCTCTCTCTATATCATGTTCCTTTGGAAAAAATATGAGTGTGAAGCTTTTCCTTTGGATCCAATATGTCATTTAAACTTTGGATTAGTTTTTGTTAGCCAAGACATCATTCATTATTCTGACTATTGTGAGTTGGCTAATGTTTTTCTCATCACAATTTGTTTTCTAGATACGACGCTGTAAAGAGTCTTCTCAATCAGCTCTGTCTAGTTCCTCTTATGGTAAAACTTTATTGCAGGTTCATTGACTCAGTCTTTTTGGTGAAGAGTCATCTTCATTCAATTCCTAGCTATGTGACTTTGGGCAAATAAATTCACCTAAGTCTCAGCTTTTTCATCTATAAAATTGGAATAATGCCATACCTCTTCCACAGGGTTGTTGAGAGGATTAAATAAGAGAGTACATGGAAATCACTTAGAATTTTGCCTATCTTATAGTAGTTGCTCTATACATGTTAATTTTTGCTATTCCATTTCCTGGGAATAATATTTTTACCCTACTTATTTAATTGACAGCTAAACAAACACCTAAGTTCTATTTCCATTCAGATTTGCTATTTTGAGAGAGAGTATAGGAGAACAATTCATAAATTACAAAGCATTGTAAAAATGCTCCTAGTAATAAAACTTTGATGTTATTACTGTATTTGATAAAATTGGTTCTGGGATTGATCCATCTAGGTACTTAATGTTTTGTTGGGTCTAAAACTGCCTTTTAACTGATTTATTCTATGTATTAACTTCTTTACATATTTCCCTAAATTCAGTGACATTCAATCACTACTTACTAAGAGTTCCCAATGCTTCCAGCAACTATGCTAAACACTGTTGTAGATAACATACAAATAGGAAACCAAGTCCCTGAACTTAGGGAGCTTATAGAATTGAAGGCAAGATCATATGCATGCACAAAACCATGCACAAGAATGAAAGGCTGTATGAAATTTCAAATTGAACATCATCATCAAATATGTGTATTACAGACAGGAATTATAGTATGTGCTCCAGAAGGAGTGTCCTTGTGTCATTCAAGGCATCATGTCAGCCTTCACTGTAGGTGCTGTTGTGAGGCTGCTAACTTTCCAACTCTTTTTACCTCCGACCCCTATAGTGCCCCTCCCCCCTTTCTTTTCCCCACTGGTAACCAACCACTAGTTTGTTCTCTGTGCTTCTTTTTTGTTTTACTCACTAGTTTGTTGTATTTTTTTTAGTTTCCACATATAAGTGATGTCACACAGTATTTGTCTTTCTCTGTCTGAGTTATTTCAGAATTTAGCATAATGCTCTCCAAGTCCATCCATGTTGCTGCAAGTGGCAAAGCTGCATTCTTTTTTATGGCTGCATATTATTTCATGGACACTTAGGTTGCTTCCATATGTTGGCAATTGTAAGTAAAGCTGCTATGAACATTGGGGTGCATGAATCTTTAATAATAACTTTTAGCACTTCCTATGTACCAGGAAATGTGCTACATGCTTTAAGTATGTAATCTCATTTTCTCCTCATAAGAGCTACTTAAGGTCAGTATTGTATTCATCCCATTTTATGATTAGCTGAGAATATAAGTGGCAGAGCCAGGATATACATCAGGTCTATTTGATGCCACAACCCATGCTCTTAACCACTCTGGATCACTACCTAACATACGTAATTTCCATGTTGAAAGGACACCCCTACCTTCAAGTCCCATGAATACTCCCACCTTACTCCCTCTCTCTCAGCTCCCTCCTTGACTCTCTAATATTAAAATATCTCTTGACATAACAAAATGTGTTAGAAGGAGCTGCTGGTGACTACTACTTCCTTAGTCCACCAGTCCCAACTGGAAGATTGTGTTGGGGAACATTAGAGATCAGCTGTTCCTCACCAGACCCTACCGGAGCTGAATGTGCCTGCCCTTGGTTCATTAAGGTGACCTACCAACTGCTGCACTGGCAAAATGCCCCTGCTCATCCCATATCCACTGGATGACGTATCTGAAGTTATCTGGACAGCTGTGTGTGTGAGGGGAGATGATATAACAGGGTTAATCAATTTCTAAACTCTTTCTTAGAATTTTATGGAGAGTCATAAAGAACTTTAGAAGAAAATCACAGCTACCTACCCACTCTCCTAATGACACCCTAGCTCCTCCCAGAGAAGAAATTTCCCATTTCTGGGTGTGAATGTAATTTTCTCTCCTTTGGAGCCATACCCTCTGATCTAGGGAAGCTGACATTTTCCATTCTGTAATAGGGTGAAGACGTTGGTTTGATGATTTTCTTTTGCAAGAAGCTCTTTTTCTTTCATGATATATGGTAGCCCATGCTACATCTGCCCTGATTGCCAACAGCTTCATCATCCTCTGGGGACTCTTTACAAAGACAATGGGTCTATAACTATAAAACCATCCTCGAGTCCCTCTTATTACAAGAATTTCATACCCTTAGACTTTCTCTGGGAGTATGCTTGTCACCTGATTGGGGTCACTGATTTATATATTCGAATAAACATACCTTACCTTATGTGTAATTTTGTACTATTCCAAGTAGCTTTATGCTTCCTTTGGAAGCATAAAGTAAGCAGGGTAAATACCATTGTATAGTATTCTTTAAAGGGAATCCAGTTTGGAGTGGAAGCAATATTAGAATTCAGGTCTCCCTACTCTTAACATTGTGGAGACTCTACTACATCACATTGCTTGAAAAAGGTACAAACAGGTTGTCCCCACTTCCCTAGACATTGCAGTATTAGTATACTATTTTTTTTCTTTATCAATTAAGAGCATCTGAGGCTCCTAGAGTTCTGGCTGAGGATCTGTAGCCACCTAGAAACAACTAGACATTTGGAGAGGCCACAGGAAGAGCTGCTCCAGGGTTCAGGGAACTATCTGGGTACACAATATCAGTGTTGTTAGGTTTTCTTGGGTCTCTTCTGTGCCATAGCAGCCAATAATACCTCACCTTTATCTGTTACTTACCACATACCAGGCAGAGTGCCATGTGCCTCATTTACTCCTCCTAACAACCCCATGAGGTAGGTAGTATTTCTAATCCTTATTTTTCATGCTCTTAACCACTCGAGTCTACTGCCACCCCAGTATTACAATATTAGAGACTTTCTAAGAATTCAGTGACAAAGACTAGTATTGAGAAGTTGATTCATTTGTGTTTTCCTCCCTAACTCTCATCTGATTTCCATTTTTTAAAACAGCTTTATTGAGATATAAGTCACACAATATAATTCAGCCATTTAAAGTATAAAATTCAATGGGTTCTTTTTTAGTATATTCACAAAGTTGTTCAACCATCAATTTTAGAATACTTCCATCACCTCCAAAATAACTGATCTCTCCATTTTGGTGGTATTTTATTTTTAGTAGACAATTGTATCTGGCCTCATTCCAAATCCATCCTAGCCAAAGATCTAGAGCAGGGGGTCACAAACTCAAAAGCTTCAGGGACCAAGTAGACAACATCAAAAAGTGACCCAGCATCAACACTGGAGGGGACCATGGCAAATCAGGAGCCTGCCTTCTAAAAGGGAGCAGCTGCAACTGAGCCACGTTGGAATATGGACTCAGTTACATTTCAATAAGTCAGAAATATGGAATTTTATATAAAATTACCTGATTATTTTTTTTGCATGACAGCAACTGAAATTGAAAAAAAAATAACTATGTGGGAAAAACAAAAAAAAATATCTGTGGGCCGGATTCAAATCCTGGGTTACTGGTTTGTGACCTCTGCATTCTAGAAACAAAGAAACCCTCCGGTTTCAGTCTTCTTGACACTATCCTCTCCTACCACTTGCCCATCTATCAAATTGTAATTAAAGTTCTCTGGCCTTAGGGATTTGATTTGAGTATGGTTTTGCCCTGTTGTAAGGATATGGAAAAGATCTTGGAGTGCCAGAAGTAACCTTTCCTTCCTACAGGTCCATTTTAGACCTGTGCTCATCTCTCTGAAAAGAGACCTGAATGGTATATCCCTTGTGATTTTCAAGAAAGACTCTAATAGGTTTATCCTTTTGGGGATCCTAACCTGATGCCCAGACTCCAGATGTCCCTAGGAGTCATTCTGAAGCAAAGTGCTTATAGGTCTTTCAGCCTCTGATTGTGTCTCTAACATCAGGACAATCTGATTTGCTACAGAGCATCTGGCACTGACACGTGTCCTCCTTTGGATCATGCTGTCAACCAGGTGCTATCACCTGCTTTTCACCATGGCGGTTAATTCCAGGGGATGCACTTATATAAATAATACCTACCTTAAATGTTAAGAGTTAGAAATAGTGTGCACAATATCCCTAGCATAGTTTGTGGCCCTTGGCAGGTGCTCATTATAAAACACAAGTACTGATTATGATCCTCCTGAGGTTTGAGAGAAAACAGGGATTTCTGGTGAGAGGAAAAAATAGGAGCTTTTGGACAGCCTGCGCTGCCAACAACAGAAATGCAGTTTCTGAAATGCCAGTGCCCATCTGCAGAAATAAGTAAATAGGTATGGCCCTTCCTCAACCTGGGCCTCACCTGGCCCCTATATCCCTTTTTCCTAGCACACATGAGAACATATGGCTCCAATTAGAATACTAGCTAGTGTTATGAATGTTTGGGTTGCTAAGCCCACCTGGTGGAAAGAACATTAGCCTGGCACTGAACTCAGCCCAGCCACTGCATCCATCCTCCTGGCAAGTCATATACAAGTGCTGTTCCTGCAGGTACATACCCCACAGACATCAGCTCTGCAGCAATAAAAACTGTAATTTTAAACAAAAACATGGACCTTTTTACCCACTATGTTCAATGCTGAATGATTTAAATAAGATAGGCGGGAAGGTGTTGTGGGTTAAATTTTGTCCCCCGCAAGAGATATATTGAAGTCATAAGCCTTGGTACCTGTGAATACAATCATATTTGGAAATAAGGTCTTTGAAAATGTAATCAAGTTAAAATGAGGTCGTACTGGAGTAGGGTGGGCCTTTAATCCAGTATGACTGGTGTCCTTGTAAGAGAAGGAGAAAAGACACAGAGACAGACATACACAGATGGAAGACAGACAGCCGTGTGAAGACAATGATGCACAGAGGGAAGACGACCATGTGACTATGAACGCAGACATCGGAGTTTTGTAGCTGCAAGCCAAGGAACACCAAGGATTGCTGGTGACAGCCAGAAGCTAGGAGAGCCTGGCCCTGCCAACACCTTAACTTTGGACTCCAAGCCTCCAAGATTGTAAGAGAGTAAATTTCTATTGTTTTAAGGCATGCAGTTTGTGGTACCTTATTACAACAGCCCTAGGAATCTAATACAGGAGGTATAGTAGAAGGAGCATGCCCTTGAAAGTCAGACAAATCTGTGTTCAAATTCTGACTCATCCACTTTCTAACTGTGGACTTGGGCAGATTATTTAACATCTCTGAACCTCTGTTTACTCATCCATAAAAAGGAATAACACTACCTCATAGGGTTATTATGAGCATTAATTGAAATACTTAAAGTTGAAAGGGTCTATCACTTAAGAGTGATTATTGTTTTCTATCATAAATATACATTTCTGGAAAGCAATTTGGTATAAAAATACATAAAAGCTTCACGTGTGCATACCCTACGATCCACTAATTTCTAAGGTATATATGCAATAGTCATTTCTAAGGTATATGCCTACTCCTAAGCATATACCCAACCCAACAGAAATGCATAAAGTGTTCATAGCAGCAACATTCATGATTGAAAAAATAATAGTCACATGCCACTAACAGTAAAGTGAATAAGTAAATTGTGATATATTCACACAATAAAATACTATACAGCAATTAAAATCAATGCTCTATAACTATAAATATTACAAACAAACAAACATTGAATGAAAGACACCCAAAAAATAACTACATACTCTGTGATTTCAAATAATTTTTAAATCTGGCAAAACTAATATAGACTGTTTGTTAGAAGTCCTGATAGTGCTTACCCTTGGGAGGAAGTAGTAATTGAAAGAGGCATGAGGAAGGCTTTTGAGGTGCTGGTAACATTCTATTTCTAGATCTTGTGGTTGGTTATATGGGTGTGTTCACTTTGTGAAAATTTGTCAAGTTGTACACTTATGTGCATTTTTCTGTATGTACATTACACTTCAATAAAAATGTTTAAAAATTTATATCATTTGAACTAGTAATTGCACATTTAAAAAGACACCCTAAGAGAAAAACAAATATATGTCTGAGAATAGTCAGCATAGTAATACATGTAATAGATAGTACAGTGAAAATTATGCTAATATCAGATAGAAGAGTCATGGTTTAATCAATTATGATTTACCCACATAACAGAATATTAGGTGACAAAGAGTTTTATATCCAGTCCTTCAATAGGGAAGTCTTACTTTTTTAACAATTCTCATAGGCTGGTAGTTAAAGGAGTCTTAAAGATAGGTGTAACCTCTTACTTTGTCCCTCTTTTTTATTTTTTTTAATTTATAAGGAGAGAAAGTAATTTACCTAATAAATAAATGTGTCTCCCCAAGTCAACTTGTATTCAAATCAAAACCAGATGAAAAATTAAAGTGGAGTGAATTAGGATTGGGCTACATTCTATTTGGACTTGAAGAAAAATAGAGCATCCAGTCATCTGGGAGATAGCAAGAATTTTAACTTACTTACTTACATAGAATATTCAATAAATAGTGCTAGAACAACTGGCTACCCATTTGGAAAAGAAATACAGGTAGATCACTATTTTACTTCTTACACCAGAATAAAGTCCAGATAGACCAAAGAGGATAACTGTAAAAGCAGTAGAAGAGAACATGGGAGAATTTAAAAAATAGTTTTGGAATGTGGAAGGGCCCTGTAAACAAGACTCAAACCCCTGAAAACTTAAGGCAAAAGATTGATAAATTTGACTATAAAACATTTAAAGCTTCTTTATGCAAAAATTAATACTATGAGAAAAATCCATAGACAAATTAGAATCTGAGGAAAAAAAGGTTTAAAAATATGGTAGAGGACAAATTACCTTAATAATAAAGAGCTTTTACAAATCCAAAGAAAAATATCACAACCCGATTTTTAAAAATGGGGACAGGAAATGAATGAGAAATTCACAGAAAAATACAAATGACACATGACAAAAAGCTAAACTCATAATAGAACTTATCATAGGCCAAGTACTATTCTAGGTGATTTACACATTTGAGTCTCATAGCAACCCTATAAAGTAGGTACTGACATGATTCTCACAGCCAAGGAAACTGAGACACAGAGGCCATACAGTTGATAAATAATAGTGCTGGAGTTTGAACTTATATTTAATTGTACATACCCTTTTACTGTTGGATAGTTTTACCATGTGCATGCATATATTATTTTTCAATTAAAAATAATGCCAACAACAAAAAATTACATGGAATGTTGAATTAGTCAATATGATCTAAAATAATGAGTCCAGATTCAGATTTAACTAATATTTATTACAACATAATATGAATGAGGTTTTATTCTAAGCACTATCATAAACATCTCTTCTATGAACTGACTGGGTAAATTGGGAAGGCAGACTCAATAAAGTGTATTTTTATGTCTTTTGCTCAATAGCTATAGGAGAAAACCCACACTTTCTTATTTGCTATTAGATTGCAGAAGAGTAGTTGATACAGTTCTTTGTTGTTGATACAACTCCCTATTTCATTCTTTCTAAACAATTGTAACAGCTACCATTTAATAAGTTCCTACTTTGTGTCAAATGCTGCAAGTTATGATTCCTATTTAATACTAACAACCCTATGAAGTAGACACTATTCTAACCTTTACTTGTAGGAGAGAGATCTAAGCCTCAGATAAATTAAGTAATTTACTCAAGGTCACAACCCAGGTCTATTTGTTTATAAACCCCTAATAATAACTACTGTATGATTTTACGTTCCTAATTTTAGGGAAAAGAAATAACAGGTACCATTTAATGGGAGCTTACTATCTTCTTTGAATGGTACTAAACACTTTACATGAATTATTGCATTTAATGTTCATAACAACCCCATGAGGTAGCATAACAACTATTGGTTATTCCTTTTGAGAGATAAATGAACTGAAGCAGAGTGACATGTCTACAATTATTCAGCTAATAAGTGAAATGGGCAGGGTTTGAACAGGGTTATATGTATGGCTTAAAGTTTGTGTTCTTTAATCTACATCATACAGCCTGATAGAGTGACTGAATAAATTTTTTTAAAAAAAGATCAAACTGTATGCTGCCTACAAGAGACTCACTTCAGCTTCAAGGACACACACAGACTCAAAGTGAAGGGATAGAAAAAGATATTCCACACAAATATAAACCAAAAGAGAGCAAGGGTAGCTATACTTACATTAGACAAAATAGAATTTAAGTCAAAAACTGTAACAAGAGATAAGGAGGTCATTATATAATGATAAAGGGGTAAATTCATCAAGAAGACATAACGGTTATAAATAAATATGCACCCAACATTGGAGAACCTAAATATATTAAGCACATAATAACAGATCTGCAAGACAACAATACAGTAATAGTAGGCATTTGAAATAGGCATTTCAAAACCCCTCTTTCAACAATGGTTAAATCATCTAGACAGAAAATCAATAAGAAAACATTGAACTTGAACTATATTTAAAACAAATAGTTCTAACAGAGATATAGAGAACATTCCATCCAAGAGTAGCAGAATACACATTCTTCTCAAGGGTATATGGAACTTTCTCCAGGATAGATCATATGTTTGTTAGGTTACAAAACAAATCTCAGTAAATTCATCCAACCACAGTGTTATGAAACTAGAAATTAATACCAGGAAGAAAACTGGAAAAGTCACAATTTGATGGAAATTAAACAACACACTCTTGAACAACCAATAGATCAGAAAAGGAATTGAAAGATACATTTAAAAATATATATCGCAACAAACAAAAATGGAAGTACAACAAACCAAAACTTATGGGTTGCAGAAAAAAATCAGTGCTTAGCAGGAAGTTTAAAGTGATAAATGCCTATATTTAAAAAAAAGAGAAAGATCTCAAACAACCTAACTTTATGCCTCAAGGAACTAACAAACAAGAAAAAACTAAGCCCAAAGGTAGCAGAAGGAAGGAGATAACAAACATCATGTGGAAATAAATGAAATAGAAACTAGAAAAACAATAGAAAAGATCAACAAAACTGAGTCTTTTTTTAAGAAGATAAAATTGACAAACGTTTAGCTAGACTTATCGATAAAAAAAAGAGGACTCAAATAAAATTATAAAGGAGAAAGGAAACATTACAAATGATAACCATAGAAATGCAGAGGATCATAAAAGACTACTATAAACAATTATATGCCAACAAATTAAACAGTCTACAAGAAATGGATACTGTCCTTGAAACATAAAACCTACAAAGTGTGAGTCATGAAGAAATAGAAAATTTGAACAGATCAATAACAAGGAGACTAAATCAGTAATCAAAAACCTCCCAACAAAGATAACGATCAAATGGCTTCACAAGCAAATTCTATCAAACATTTAAAGAATTAATGTCAAATATTCTGAAACTCCTCCAAAAAAATTGAAGAGGGCGGAATACTCCCAAACCCATTTTACAAGGCCGGCATTACCCTGATATTAAAGATAAGGGTAGTACAAGAAACTAAAACTATAGGCCAATATCCATGATAAATATAGATGCAAAATTTCTCAACACAATGCAAGCAAACCAAATTTAACAGCACATTAAAAGGATCATACACTATGATCAAGTGGAATTTATCTCTAGGATGCAAGGATGGCTCAATATATGCAAATCAATTAATATGATACACCACATTAATGGAGTAAAAGGCAAAAATCATATGATCATCTCAATAGATGCAGAACAAGCATTTGACAAAATTCAACATTATTTCATGATAAAAACTCTCAACAAATTCGATACAGAAGGAACATATCTCAACATGGTAAAGGCCATATATGACAAACCCATAGCTAACATCATACTCAACAGTAAAAGGTTGAAAGCTTTCCCTCTAAAACAAATTACAAGACAAGGGTGCTGTTTTCACCAAACCTATTCAGCATAGTACTGGAAGCCCTAACCACAGCAACTAGGCAAGAAAAAAAAAAAATTAATAAATGGCATCCAAATCAGAAAAGGGGAAGTAAAGTTGTCTCTGTTTGCTAACAACATGATCTTGTATATAAAATATCCTAAAGACTCCACCAAAAAACTGTTAGACCTAATTAACAAATTCAGTAAGGTTTCAGGATACAAAATCAACATACAAAAATCAATTACATTTCTATACACTAATAATAACTATTTGGAAAAGAAATAAAGCAATCCCATTTTATAATAGCATCAAAAACAATAAAATAGGATAAATTTAACCAAAGAAGTGAAAAATCTATATTTACATCAAAACTATAAGACATTCATGAAAGGGAGACATGAATAGAAAGATATCTCATGTTCATTAGTCAGAAGAGTTAAAATTGTTAAAATGTTCATCCTACCCAGAGCCATCTGTAGATTCAATATAATCCCTATCAAAACTCCAATAGCATCTTTCACAGAAGTAGAAAAAAAGAATCCTAAAATTTATATGAGGGACTTCACTAGTGGCACAATGGTTAAGACTCCACGCTCCCAATGCTGGGGGTCCAGGTTCGATCCCTGCTCAGGGAACTAGATCCCACATGCGTGCCACAACTAAGAGTTTGCATGCCACAACTAAGGAGCTGGTGAGCCGCAACTAAGGAGCCCGCCTGTTGCAACTAAGACCGGGCGCAACCAAATAAAAATATATAAATAAAATTTATATGAAACCACAAAAGACCCTGAATAGCCGAAGCAATCCTGCCAAAGAAGAACAAAGCTGAAGCCATCATACTTCCTGATTTCAAAATATATTACAAAGCTATAGTAATCAGGTACATGAAAAGGTGTTCCATATCACTAACCATCAGGGAAATTCAAATCAAAACCACAACGGGATATCACCAAACACTTGTTAGAATGGCTATTATCAAAAGAGATAAAAAATGCTGGCAAGGATGTGGAGAAAATGGAACCCTGGTGCACTGTTGGTAGAAATATAAATCGATATAGCACTTTGTCTTCTTTTTTTTTTTTTTTTTTTTTTTTTTGGCTGTCCCGCACAGCATGCAGGATCTTAGTTCCCTGACCAGGAAGCAAACCCGTGCCCCTGCAGTGGAAGCATGGAGTCCCAACCACTGGACCACCAGGAAAGTCCCGAGATAGCCACTTTGGAAAAAAGAATGGAGGTTCCTCAAATAATTAAAAGTAAAACTACCATATGATCCAGCAATCACACTTCTGGGTATATATTCGAAGATGAAATCACTATCTCGAAAAGATATCTGCACTCCCAGGTTCACTGCAGCATTACTAAGACATGAAAATAACCTAAGGGTTCACTGGTGGATGAATGGATTTTTAAAAATGTGGTATATATATGCAATGAAATAATATTCAGCCAGAAAATAGAAGGAAATCTCTGCCATTCACATCAACATGAACGAACCTTGAGGGCATTATGCTAAGTGAAATAAGTCAGACAGAGGAAGGCAAATACGTATGATCTCACTTATACATGGAATTCAAAAACATGAAATTCATGGAAACAGAGACTAGACTGGTGGTTATCAGGGGCTGAGAGGTGGGGGATATGGGAATATGTTTGTCAAAGTGTACACACTTCCAGTTATAAGATGAATAAGTTACCAGGATCTAATGTAGAGTATGATGACTATAATTAACAATACTGTTATTGTATACTTGAAAGTTACTATGAGAGTAGAGATTTAATGTTCTCACTATAACAATAATAATAAAATAGTAATTATAGAGGTAAAGGATGTGTTAACTAACATTATTTTGGTAAGCATTTACAATATATACATGTATCTAATCATCACACTACATTACCCGCCTCTGCAAGCATATACAAATATATGAAACCCCCCCCCCCTTTACTGCTATTAACATAAATACTTGAGTGGACTACAAGTTTGCTGTTCAGATCAAGTGATATAATATAGATAAAAGTGTTCCATAAACCATAATGCCAAATACCAAGTGTATTGTTATAATAAGTGACAAAGCCCCTAGAATGTTTGCATGTAGGTCTTCATGTTCTCAGCTTTTAGAGGGAAAATCATGCTGGCTATCTCTTGAAAATATAACAAAAGTAAAGTGATATTAAATAAAATGTAGGTGGGCTGACGCAAGGACAAACAGTAATAGCTCACATATGCATGGTGTTTTTACTTTTCTCAAAGCACCTTCTCAGCCATTACCTCACTTGATCCACAAAACAACCTTATGAGCTAAGTAGGTATTAACCTTTGGAAGTATTACGTCTTTTTTAAAATGATGATTAGCGACGTAGAGAATGGATTTGAGGACATGGGGAGGGGGAAGGGTAAGCTGGGATGAAGTGAGAGAGTGACATGTACCTATATACAGTACCAAATGTAAAATAGCTAGCTAGTGGGAAGCAGCTGCATAGCACAGGGAGATCAGCTCGGTGCTTTGTGACCACCTAGAGGGGTGGGATAAGGAGGGTGGGAGGGAGACACAAGAGGGAGGGGATACGGGGATGTATGTATACATATAGCTGATTCACTTTGTTATACAGCAGAAACTAACACAACAATGTAAAGCAATTATACTCCAAAAAAGGTGTTAAAAAAAATGATGATTAGCAACTTGTCTGAGGGAACACATTTTATTGGTAGGGATCAAAACTCCTAAATCCAGCATACTGAATTAGAATCTCTATGCGTTTTTTACTAATTTTCTATTACCGCTATAACAAATTATTACAAACTCAGTGATTTAACACAAATTTATTATCTTACAGTTCTGGAAGTCAGAAGTGTGAAATGAGTCTCAGTGGGCTAAAAATCAAGATGTCAGCAGGGCTGTGTTCCTTTTGGAAGCTCTAGGGTATAACGTTTCCTTGCCTTTTCCAGTTTAGAGAGGCTGCCTATATTCCTTAGCTCATGGCCCCTTCTTCCATCATCAAAGCCAGAAATTGCATCATTCTGATCTCTGATTCTGTCATCACAGCTCCTTCTCTGATTCTGAGTCTCTTTCGTCCTTCTTTTACTTAAAAGGACTTTTGTGGTTACATTGGGCCCACGTGGATAATCCCCATCTCATCCTTAATGTAATCATATCTGCAAAGCCCCTTTTACCACATAAGGTAACATATTCCCAGGTTCTGGGGATTAGGATGTGGACATCTTTGGGCTGGGGGTTCGTTATTCTGCCTACCACAGGTAAGTCCCAAGAATCTGCATTTTAACATTCTGCAGGTGATTCTGATACAGGAACACAACAGTAGACCAGTGGTCTCTGAACTTCATGGATTGTGTACCCTTATCTGTAAACAAATTTAGTACTAATTACATATATATATATATATATATATATATATATATATATATATATATATATATATATATATATATATATATATATAAAGAGAGA
>RJWK010058235.1:0-13919 GCA_004363435.1 Platanista minor | reverse complement strand
TGGTTGTTCTTTCCAAAAGGTCTCAGCGCATGGTGTCTCTAGCATGGTAGTTGGGTTTCTTACATGGTAGCTCCTAAGAGTGTAAAAGGAGAACTGATTTCTTAAGCTTAAGCTCAGGACTGGTGCAACATTACTCTTCCTGCATTCTATTATGTGAATGGTTATGTGAATCCCAGGGCCTTCCCAGATTCATGGAGAGGGGACTATACAAGGCTGTGAATATCAGGAAGCATGATTCATTGAGATTCATCAATGTAATGGAGTACTACAATAGCAGTAGAAAATCTAGAAAACAATGATAAATAAAATGGACAAAGAAATAAAAATCTGCCCCCCCCCGTATCTCAATATCCTTAGATAACCATAATTTACTTTTTGATGCATACAGTTCTGGAATTTTCCCATAAAATATAATAACATTAATTATGTGTAAGTAATAAATAGACCATGTGTGAGATAAGAAGCAAAGATCCTGTGAGCCAAGACTTTGGAAAATATTGGGTGATTGTCTTTTGAGGGTTAGATCATATCTTCTGGATGAGTTGACTCTTAAAGCTGAAAATTAAAAATAAGGTAGATATTATAACCACAAGTAAAAAGTATACTACAATTACATATCCTTTTTTGTACAGTTTTTCTTTTTCATGGAGTTTCTAATTGCTCTCCTTCCCCCTACTTTTAACCCCAATGTCAATCTCTTTTTAAGTTCCTCAGTGTAATTTATTCTTTCAAATTCCCTTTCTTCCTAGAGGTCATTATTCTCCTGTTCTATCACAGTCTAGTTGTTCAGTTACACTTTTTTTGAGACTATTATTTTTGTAATATAGTAATATAGACAATTAGCATGTTTGTAAAGTTTTTTCTTTTCTGTTTATTGAATTATCTCTGCTGTCTTTAGGGTCATTTTAAATTTGTTTATCTCAATCTTCATCATTCACATGGCAGACTTCTAAATTTCTGCTGATTATTATTTAAGAATGAGGTAATTTTAAAAAGCTCTCTCTCCTCACTCTACCATCAGGTGGTCTCAGCGGGTCTCCTCCCACAGATCTTTCTGGGCAAGAGTCAGATTCCAGTCTCTGTCCCCTCAAATTCCAGGAGGACATATATCAGATCCTCCCAGGAAATCTCTTGTGCTCTCTTCTGTTGGCAGGGCAGGACAGGCCTCTCCTGCAAAGTTTCTGCATTGCATTCAGCTGAAGAGAAATATTCAGCTGAAGAGAAATATGTCTCAGTCTCACTTTCTGGCACTTATTTCCCAGCTTTCTGAGGGGTTCTGATGCTACCCCCGCTTAGCTTGAAGGAGTGGACAATGTTCCCCTTCCCAGGAGGAAGACAGAGGAAATCCCACAGAGACCTGTCTCTGAATAGTTTTCAAACAATTCTCTCTTCCTTTCTGCATCTCTCAACTTCTCTCAAAGGATGGAGGCAGGTGAGGTGCTTAGGGTCTCAGGACAAATTTATCACTCTTACCAAGTCCTGTTGGATGTGTCTAACTTCTAGGTTTAGATTTTAAGGAAACATATCCATATTGTCCTCAGCCTCAGCTGACCTGATGAAAAACAGGAAAACTCATTGTTTCACTAAATTTAGTTAACATTCATTCATTCCCCACAATGAAAGCAGACTTCGTAGCCCATTTATATTATATATGACAGTTATATTATTGTTTCTTTTTTTGTAAAATTATTTATTTATTTATTTTATTTTTGTCTGTGTTGGGTCTTCATTTCTGTGCGAGGGCTTTCCCTAGTTGCGGCGAGTGGGGTCCACTCTTCATCGCGGTACGCGGGCCTCTCACTATCGCGGCCTCTCTCGTTGCGGAGCACAGGCTCCAGACGCGCAGGCTCAGTAATTGTGGCTCACGGGCCTAGCTGCTCCGCGGCATGGGGGATCTTCCCAGACCAGGGTTCGAACCAATGTCCCCTGCGTTGGCAGGCAGATTCTCAACCACTGCGCCACCAGGGAAGCCCTACTATTTATTTCTGTTTTTAAAATAAGAAGCATGTACCTCTAACTGCTGGTCCATCACATTAGCCAGTGTGTTCATCCTTCTCTGTGTGAGATGAAGCTGCAAAGGCTCCCACTCAGCCCTCCCTGCTCTTTCCCCCCTCTGTCCTCACATACTGTCCACTGCATTGGTACTTTTATGTCCTTTCAATTGTCAGTAATTTTATTCATTTTTTTGTTTATATGTTGGTTTATAAAATTCAGA
Source organism: Platanista minor (assembly GCA_004363435.1). Taxonomy (NCBI): domain Eukaryota; kingdom Metazoa; phylum Chordata; class Mammalia; order Artiodactyla; family Platanistidae; genus Platanista; species Platanista minor. The sequence continues at coordinate 11,704 of RJWK010058235.1, read as the reverse complement.
AACAATAAATGCCATTATATCATTATAAATATGATATTTTGTTAATTTGTTCACTCCCCATGAGGCAATGTGGAATGAACATCTCCTACTCTAAAAAGCCAATGTCATAGCCAAAGAACATTTTTCTTAGCACCATCAGTTGGTTTTTGTTTTCCTAAATTCCCTAAGTTTCTTAAACTAAATTTACATTCATTTCACCCCTTTCTTGTATATTTTCCCCCTCTGTAGTTTCTAATCACCTTCATTTTTACTTCTTTGGAAAAAAAAACCCCAATATATTTTCATCATTTTCTCTATTTATGTTCTTTTAATCACTTATCTGCTGAGAAGAACTTGCCTTCTTCTCTTTTATTTTTTAGCGTTTGTTGGCTTAAAACTCCTCGTTCTTGATTACATATTCTGCTAGAATGGCCTTGCCTTTTTTGAATTGATGATTTTGTGAGATGTTCTGAGGGAGTGATTGGCATTTTTCTTTTTTCCTTTTTTTTCTTCTAGCAACAGCTAAGTATTTGTGTGTATGTGTGCGCGTGTGTGTGTTTTAATTGTCATGATGCCCTAATTTGACCTACCAGCAACTCCATAACTAAAACTGAACCTGGGTCAATCTATCTGATTCCTTTGCCCTAAGGGTTATGCTGATGCTTTCTATGTAATGTTATGGGGAATGACTCAGAAGACTATTGTACTAGTCCAATCAATTTTTCTGTGGAATCTTAGTTTCTCTCCTCTTATGTGTCTTCATACCTGGGGTGAATAGTATGGACCATAGAGTATCACATACTCGTATATTAGGGAAGTAGGAAATGTCAAAACAACCACAAATCACATCATGCCTCTGAAATCATAAGGACAAGAAAAATTGTGCATCTGTGGGGATTACGACTATAATGGTTTCAAGTGAAAGAAAGGAATATTCCTGAGCCATCCGATGTTATAAGTTTGCCCAACCTTTTCCTTTCTGAGTCCCTCTCTAATGATGCCTGAAATAGCGAGGGATATGGCGAAGTGTAAGAGAAGAACTACTTCTGCTTGGTCTCCAGAGGGCGATGTTGCACAAACTAGAATTACAGTTAAAGAACAGCAACGTTCCTTTAGCTCCTCCTTCACAGAGCTGGCTAAGGTGTTCACCTGGAGCTCTCTGAAGACAATTACAGACGGGGAGTGTTTAGAAGTCAGAAAACATCCAGATTTGTCAAGAAAAAGACTCTTCCAAGCACCTCTGGAACGTGCTTAGGCAAGATTCTAGAACACCAACAATACCCATTCTTCCTTGAGAGTGCTATTTCCTCAGCCATATTCCTTCCCGCTCAGGAAAGATCTTCAAAAAAGTATCCCACAGCTTCTTCACTGCTCAGTCATGAGCTTGATTCCCATATCAGTGCTTATGACACTTTTTGCCCTGAGTGAGTAAAATTCTATTCCATCTTCTTGTTCCCTGGAAGTATGGTATTGCAACTGGACTCTGAATAGAGACACCTTCTCTTAATAGGTAAGTCTGTCCTGGTCTCACTGACACAGCATTGATGTTTCAGGAGGAACGGGAGCCCAGTCGGTGATCCAGCCTGACGGCCACATCACTGTCTCTGAAGGAGCCCGTCTGGAGCTGAGGTGCAACTACTCATTTTCTGTTCCACCTTATCTCTTCTGGTACGTGCAGTACCCCAATCAAGGACTCCAGCTTCTCCTGAAGTACACATCTGGAAACAGCCTTGTTTCAGGCATCAAAGGTTTTAAGGCTGAATTTAGGAAGAGTGAGAACTCCTTCCACCTGGAGAAACAATCAGCCCTTTGGAGCGACTCGGCCAAGTACTTCTGTGCTCTGGGTGACACAGTGCCTGGGATGGGAGGGGGAGCTGAACACAAACTTCTGGTGAATGTGAGGCTTTCAGTGACTCAAGAGATCAACCTGGGGCATTTTCAGTAAGATCTCGTGTTCTATAAAAACAGATAGGACAGAAGAGACTCAACCGCTTAGCTCTTGTGCAGACATGGTCTTAATCTTCAGAGTCATGATTCAGGAGGAAAGACAACTCATGAGGAAAATACAATGTCTCCAACAGACTGGAGACTGGAACTTGCTCAGAGAATCACTTCAAATGGGACAGTGGCAGAGTCTGCTTTTGTGTGGGGATTGCCACATGACCTGAGATCAGGCATAGGAGAGTACTGTGATAGTTTATGCTGTTGGCTTTAATCCATTAGCCTCAGTCTAACTGAGGAGCTTTTCTTAAGGTCTAGATAAGCCCATCTGTGTGTGAATATTTGAAAAACTGAATGGGGCAATGGTTAACAAGAGTTAGAGGAAGGGCTTCGCTGGTGGCGCAGTGGTTGAGAATCCGCCTGCCAATGCAGGGGACATGGTTTCGAGCCCTGGTCCCGGAAGATCCCACATGCTGCGGACCAACTAAGCCCATGCACCACAACTACTGAGCCTGCACTCTAGAGCCTGCGAGCCACAATTACTGAGCCCATGTGCCACAGCTACGGAAAGTCGCGTGCCTGGAGCCCGTGCTCCACAACAAGAGAAGCCACCACAATGAGGACTCCACGTACTGCAACGAAGAGTAGCCCCTGCTCGCCACAACTAGAGAAAGCCTGCGTGCAGCAACAAAGACCCAACGCAGCCAAAAAAAAAAAAAAAAAAAAGAGTTAGAGGAAGGGACTGAGGAAAATGTGATAAAATAAAAATCACTAAGCATACAGGGAGACTATTTACCAAATGTTCCTTTCATTTACTTGGCTCTTCCATTTTAACATAATCTCACAAAGACGGAGCTCACATCTTCCTAAATCGGTCACTGGATCAGGATAAGGAGGGCCTGGGCTATGATAATTCGACAGAGATGATTACTGGAACAGGGTTAAAACTAGGAATCCGTTAGAGCCAAGTGGGGCTGTGGAGGGTCCAGTAGAAAAAAATCTATATTATCTGTTTCCTTTTCCCCTAAATTTTAGAACTAAAATTAAAAAAAAAAATTTATATTATTTATTTATTTTTGGTTGTGTTGAGTCTTCGTTGCTGCGTGCGGGTTTCTCTAGTTGCGGCATGCGGGTTTCAATAGTTGTGACACGTGGGCTCAGTAGTTGTGGCTCACGGGCTCTAGAGTGCAGGCTCAGTAGTTGTGGTGCACGGGCTTAGTTGTCCTGTGGCATGTGGGATCTTCCCGGACCAGGGCTCGAACCCGTGTCCCCTGCATTGGCAGGCAGATTCGCAACCACTGTGCCACCAGGGAAGTCCTATAACTAAAAATTCTTAAAATGACCTTCTATTCCACTGACTTAGAAATTACTCTAATACCCCTGATGAAATTTTGTATCCTCTATCTCCTCTGAAGGAAAAGACAAAGAAAAGAGGGAAATAAGGAATAAAAGTAAAGAGAGGAGAAAAAGGGAGGTGTAAGGAAAGACTGGAAGGGAAAAAGAGAAACATTTCGTCTGAACTAAAAAACATGGTCCTCCCCTTATGTTCACAGAGTAGAATCAGCCATGTGGTCTGCAGGATGTCAGGGGAAATGGTTGGATGGGAGAAGAGAGGAGGACGGAATGTGACCAAGGTGAATATCCTGTACATGTTCAGTTTCTTTTTCTACCAATCTAAGTCTTATTGTAGACCTCTACTGCGTTCAGATATAAATATAAATCTAAAGTTTTAGATTTACAAAACTATTCTAATTTCTGTCATTTGTATTCACTTTTCTAAGAAAAGGGATGAACAAAATGTGACGTACCATGAAACAGTATTCCTCTGTTAGACATTCCATATAAATAAATTATCAAATTCTCTGTCAAACTACATGTCTTAATTCTCATCTAGAAAGCAGGCTCATCTTCCAGGATGTACTGAAACCAGGCCTCTATTTCTCTCTGAGTTGTCTTTTCACTTTTCTTACCCTCCATCCAAATGTTCACTGTTTCCTACCTAAAACAGTTCTAAAAAAACCAAAAACAAAAACACTGGGAAGGTTGGATATTTCCCTTGACTGCTCCCCACACTCCCACCAGCCTGGGTTCCCCCATGCCCAACACATCCATACACCTGAGAGACCTTACACACTCAGCCTGGGCTGGGCCGTCTCTGGTGGAGTTTCCTGTTAAGAAGCGAAATGACAAAACTCAAGTGTGTGATTGGTGCTCAGTGATTCTGGTGGAACATATTAACAGTAAGAACAAAATTTCTCTGGTCCCAAGACTCTACACCCTCCAGAACAGGGATGAAGGCACCCTAGTAACTGGGCAAGGAGTCATGAAAAGACACTGGGGAGCCCTGCTGAGGCTTCTGTGGGTCCAGGTTTGCTGTGAGTCGGGGTCGTCCCAGAGGGGGCACTGGGGAGTGTTCCACAGCAGACAGTGGGAGGAGGGAAGGAGAGCTGACCCGGAGCTCCTAGATGGTCCTACATCCTCATGGGTGTTTCTTCAGATATTTTACAGGTCTAGAAACTGCATCAGCGATTCCCCAGTGACATCATATGTGTTTGTTTTTCTCTTTCCAAGCAGAGGTGAGAGGGGTGAAAGTGGAGCAGAGCCCTTCAGCCCTGAGCCTCCAGGAAGGAACGAGCTCTATCTGAGGTACAATTTTTCTACCACAATGGACTATGTGCAGTGGTCCTGACTGAATCCTGGGGGCAGCCTCATCCATCTGTTTTTCATAGCTTCAGGGATGAAGCAGAATGGAAGGTTAATTTCTAAAATGAATTCTAAGGAGCTGTATAGTACCTTACACATCACAGCCTCCCAACTGGAAGACTCAGCCACCTACCATGCAGTGGAGGCACAGGGCTCCCAGGTGATCTGCCGCCTGTAATCAAACTGCAGCTGGGCTGGAGCTCCCCCCCCCCCCCCCCCCCCCACCGCCCCTCCATGGTACTACACCATGCACGTAACCTTTGCACCTCTTTGGGTTTCCAGGTTCATAATTCAGCACTCTTTACCTCCTAAAATTAGACCCTTTAGGCCTGTCATTTCACTTGGTTTTTTTGTTTGGTCATTTTGCTCTTTTTCTTCCCAGAAATCCCTTTGCAGATATAAAGCTCCAATATGAAACCATTGTTGTAACTGATAAAGATGCCAATATTCAATGTCCTGTTAAAACAATCCAATGCTCCTGGCAGAAAAGATATAAATTACATGTAAATTGCTCTGATGGAAAATGCTTGGAAAAATACACGGTGGTCAACAAATAGAAAGAGACGACTCAGTTTTTCGGTTAACTGCACGTGTCTCTCCATTCAAGGGGAAAAGGGAAGAGAGTGTGCGTAATGTTTTTGAAGTTAGTATTCCGCTTTTTCACTCCTGGAAATAACAAATATAATAAAAATAATTTTAGATGTGAAGACAAGGCAGAGACTGGAGCGATGTGTCTGCAAGGCAAGGAGCATCACACACTGATGGCGGATGCCAGAAGCTAAGAGAAGGGCATGGAACAGATTTTCCCTTAGAGCCCTCAGAGAGAGCATGGCCCTATCCACACCTTGAGGTTGGACTTCCAGCATCCAGACAGTGAAAAAAATAAATTTCTGTTATTTAAAACCAAAAAAAAAAAATTTATTGAGGGTCAGACACTCTATCTAGCTTATTACACGTATTATTTATTTCAGTACTGATAATACTCTGTCAATAAGTACTTGTTCTTATTTATGCATGAATAAAGTGAGGATTGCAGAGCATAAATGACTTGCCTGGGCTTATGTTATTACTAAATTAGTGAAGCTAGTGTGACATGAGAATTTATACTCTGCACTATCTGATATAGGAGACACTTTAGAATCACAAAATCTAAATTATTTCTATTGTTTAATTTGTACATGTGTTTACATACATCACTGGCAAAAATATCCATTTTTGATCATTTCTAAATAGCACCTTGTATGGAAAAGCTCATGGAAATTTTTATTCTGTTCCTTTAAACTCCATTGTTCATCTTGCATTTTGAATGAATCTGTAACCCATGACTTTGAAACATCATTGACAGTTTGGGAGAAAGAGCAGAAAGTTTCCAGGACTACCCGAAAAGAAACCCTTATATTCTGTAGCCAGAGACAAAGACTTCAGACAACCAAGCCTGAAGTTTAAACAGGCACAAGGAACAATTACAATGCAAATCGAATTCCAACCTGCACTGTCTTTTGTGTTAATGAAAGGACATTGCTAGGAAGGACTGGGACCCTGAAAATTAAGATGAAGACACATGAGCAGGCTCCAGGGACCTGGGAGCAGGACCACCTTTCTGGACATGTGAGCTATGCAGTTGCTCAAGCCTCACTCTCAGAAGGAGCCCTGCCCTTGGTTTCATGCTCTGCTATGGCTATCTTGAAATTCTTAATAATTTCCTCTGTGTACTTGTGTTTGGTAAGTGAAGTCTCAAACATGGATGGAACATGTGTGTGAGTAGAGGAGATACATGGGGCAGCAGGACACAGGACAGGAGCACATGAAGGCGCAAGGTCATGGTCACAGCAGGCAGTGTGTGAGCTGTGCAGCTAGTGGGGCCACCTGCTGTGCGTGTGCATGCTTTGGACTATCCGGCACGCTGACATGGAGCAAAGGGAGGCCGTAAACTTTTTCTGTAAATTATAGGAAAATAAAAGTGTAGCCATGGCATTTCAATACAGCAGTTTGGCAGTTTCCTACACAACTAAACATACTCTTACTGATCTTGGAGAGACAGCAGTGAGGGGTCCTGAAGAGAGGTCTTAGTTCCCTGCCCAGGAATTGAACCTGGGTAGCCTGGGTGAAAACCCGGAAATCCTAACCACTAGACCACCAGGGGCTAGAGGCTAGAAGCAAAGTTCCCCTTCCTCTTGCCCCCATTTGAAAGCAAGAATGTTTCAAGGAGGCAAAAACTGTAAAGACAGGTACAAAGTTTATTATTAGAGATACAGCAAAGCGTATGGGAGAGCACACAGAGAAACAGTTTGTTTATTTAACACTGAAGCAAGGCAGAAATATGCACCCAGAGAGAAAGGTTGTGGGTGTCCTCTCTAATGAGGAGGAGCGCAGTAAAGGAGTGATTTAAATCACTTATATAGGACAGTCCTTCCAAGTCTTTGTTTACATTTGGCCAATTATCTTGTTTCCTTTTTCACACCTGACCAGTCCTAGGACTCTCCCCAACATGCCTGAGCAACTTTTTGCTAAGATGGATTCCACTGCAGAGGCCTGTGGGTGTATGTCCACACTTACTATGGGGTGGTGTCCCCTCCCTTTTTGACCCCCAAGGAGCCTTCCTGCGCATGTGCAGACAGGGAAGTTTTCTTGACCTCAGGAGTGGTCACCTTATCTCTTTACTTCAGCAGAGCTCAGCTTCTGCCACTAGCTTTGTCCTTGGAGTGTCTGGGTGAGAACAAAGCTTCAGTTTTATTCCAATTGACAAGCACCAGCTGTCCAGCCTGTGAGCCCATCTATCTTCTATCTCATTACCACATGATCCAGAAATGGCATGCCTGAATATTTACCCAAAGAAGTTGAAACTTATGTCCACATGAAAACTTGCACGTGGGAGTTTATAGCAGCTTTATTCATCATTACGAAAACTTGGAAGAAACCAAGATGTCCCTCAACAGGTGGATGGATAAATAAGTGGTGGTACATCCAAACAATGGAATATTATTCAGTGCTAAAAAGAAATGGGCTATCAAGTCATGAAAAGATAGGGGAAACTTCAATGCTGTAAGTGAAAGAAGCCAGTGTAAAAAGGCTACATACTGTATGATTCCAACTATATGACATTCTGGAAAAGGCAAAACTACAGAGAGAGTAAAAAGACCAGTGATTGCCAAGGGTTGAGGGGAGTGGGAGGGATGAATGGGTAGAGCAGAGAGGATCTTTATGGCAGTGAAACCACTCTCTGTGATACTATAATGATGAACACATGCCATTATACATTTGTGTAAACCCATGGAATGTACAACACAAGAGTGAACCCCACTAAACTATAGACTTTGGGAGACTATGAAGTGTTAATATAGGTTCATCAGTTGTAAGAAATAGACCAGTCTCTTGTGGAAGTTGATGAGAGGAGAAGCTATGCAAGTGTGGGGTAGGGATGTGTATTGGAAACCTCTGTATCTTCTTCTTAATTTTTCTGTGAGCCAAAAATGGCTGAAAAAGTAGTCTTAAAAATTAAATTGGTACATGAAACTGATTTGTAGGAAGAGTTCAAGCATTTTAGAAAAATGGTTCCACTAGAAACATTCCCTAATGAATATTCCCCCTGCTTTTTGAATAGAAGTTTCCAAATGTTCATTTTGCTCTGGATCTGAAAAATTGTATAGCTCGCCCTGGCTGGGAACTTGGACCCCCATCTAAACTTGCAAGGAGAAAGCCTGAAACCAGAAAGCAGTCTGGCTGCTTTAGAAAGTGCTTCTTGCTTCACCTGTTAGTGAGCTCATCCACTTCTTCCAGGTCCTCCAGCTGGGGAGATTTTTCCTCCTTTTATCCCACAAGATGAAATAAGACTTATGAAATAAGTCTCCAGAAGAACATCTTGCTTACCAGTGGCTCAGCCACCAGGCCCCTTTGACCTCACCGTCTGTGATGATCTTTACATCCAGTGAACCAAGTCCCATTTTATGCCATTTGACTATGGATTTAGACTCTCCTTGACGTTATAGGAGAAATGAGAAACCACAGATAGGGATTCACTCCAAGGAACCTGCCTCTGCTTCATAAGAGGTCCCAGGGTTAATCAGTGGCAAGCTCAGCACCCCAAGACTGCATGGGGATGTGAAAATCCTGTTGGGGGTTCCACAATGCAGGGGATTTCTCCCCACTGTCACACCACTCTACTCTGTACATAGGCAGGTCTCAATAGAGATGTGCTCTGTTAAGTAGTAAAAGAACTTAGAGCTAGATGAGCCCTTAGACATGCTTTAGTCCAACCTCATTTTACAAAACAGAAACTAAATCCAAGATGACAGAATGAAAAATCAGGTAATTAAAAATTAGATAAAATGAGCTGGGAGTAGAAAGAAACTGGATTTCCTCACTTCCTCCTTGGTGTTCTTTTCCCTCTCTCCTTCCTTCAGACCCTTATTGCTGAGCAAAGAGAAACTGTCTAATGCAAGCTGCGCCACTTAGATCTCTGCAGTTCAGTAATTGCATTTTAGGATACGTATTGACTGTTGGTACTGCCAGTTCTCTGAAAAGAGCAAGGTCCCACTAAAAACCAGCATAGAGGAGCACAGTCTGAGATAACAGGCATTTGAAATGTCAAATGATCTTCTCTCTCTTACTCCGATCTTTGGCTTACACGTTCCTTGTAGAGTTTTCTTCCATAACAGGCAAATGAGAATATGGTATATTGGCTGAACAGGAAGTTTTATATTTTCTTTATTTAAGAGAGTGAATCATGGTGCTTTTATAACTTCAAAACTATATATCAGGCCCATCACTGAATAAAGAGCAACAGCATCTACCTCTTTCCAACTTATTAACAATGCAGAGATAAAAATATTGACCTCTCCATTCTTACTGTGCATTTAATCTTCAATCTAAGGCATGATTTGTTTGATCTTTGCTGCTTTCATGCATCTGAGTCCCTCAAAGGCACAGAGTATGAGAAGAACATTTAATCAGAGTTCAGTAGTTAGAGATGTGACCACCAGATGGTGGTGCACCTCTGCTGATGTAGAATACGTGGAGGGTTCATCATTTTTGTGGATTCTGAATGAATAGGCTTAGGGCAGAAGCAGAGCCTTTTTCTTATTGGCTGGGTAGACAATGTGAGAAACCACTATGATGGTTAGGAAAAAAAGGGCTCTATTGGTAATAGAAGCAGCTCTCCTGGTTGGAGATTGCAGGTCCACAACTGATCCTAAATGGGAAGAACGATGAAGACACCCACTGGGGCTTTAATCATGTTCTTGTGGCTGCAGCTGGACTGTGAGTTGAGGGTTTAAGGGAAACAGTGTATTAGTGGATATTCTTTAGAACCCAAGACTGGCTTTAATCAGGTTTCTTCTAGTTATTATAGAGAAGGAAAAGTAACTTCTGGAGCTTAGTAATCTGGCAACCCTTCTCCTTTCTCTGACTTCTTCTTTCTGCATAGGTGTCAGCCTTGGACAGAAGGTGGAGCAGAGTCCTTCTACCCTGACTGTCCAGGAGGGGAACAGCTCTAATATCACCTGTACTTATACAGACACTGCTTTAGACTACTTCCTTTGGTATAAGAAAGAACCTGGAAAACGCCCCCAGCTCCTTATAGACATTCGTTCAACCATGAGCAAAAAAGAATCCCAAAGATGGAGTGTTTTATTGAATGACAAGGCCAAACGTCTCTCCCTGCACATCTCAGACACCCAGCCTGGAGACTCAGCTGTCTACTTCTGTGCAGCAAGTACACAGTGCTTCCCAGGCACTTGCTACCTGTACTCAGAGCTGCGACGGGGGCAGCATCCTTCCTTTGGCACAGACTTTCATGTATAGCATTTGTCATATTGTTTGTCTGCAAGTGGAAACTAATGTTTTAGTCATGAAATGCATAGAACAAGAAGGTTAGGTTCAAGATGACCCAGAAAGTGTTATACATTTTTGTGGATAACTGTTGCTTACTGAATTCTTGAAGAGAGTTAGTAATATTTTATTTCAAAATTGTAAGATTGATGTTACATTGCTATTCAGACTCTTCTTCTATAAATAACAACCCCCTGGTATCAATATCACAATCCTTATTGTGAATAGATTTTTAAATACTGTGTTTTGAAAACAGCATTTATTATTTTTCTGATTACACAACGTTACATGCCGGTTATAGAAAATGTGTGATATTCAATAATATGATGTTGACAATTCTGTAATCACATAATATTGCTAATATTCAGTTTACTCTTTTTTTATAAACTCTTATTATAAATAGGCTCATGATTTTTTCACTTACTATTATATCTTGAATTGAGCATTCCCCATTCATCAAGTCTTTCCCGCAAACATCTGCTTTTTTAATTGTCCTGCAAGAGATAGTAATAAATTACAGCTTTATAGTAATTTTCTTCCTGTAACTTTGTGGTAAAATTTGTCAGCCTGTTTTATGTACTTTTTATGTACCACTTTCTTATTGAGAAAATGTGACATAGGTCTTCCTTTAGTGTCCATTGATGGCATTTTTTGGTGTGTCTTTGAGTTAAATTAGGATAGGAAGTGATTTGAGAATGTGAGCTTCATATAAAATTCACAAATCTATTCTCTTTACGAAATTCTGTATCTGTTTACACTTACTCTTGCATAGAATTTAGAAGACAGAGTTGTGTGTCTTATTTCTGCTTTATCTGTAGTACCTAGCACAAACTTTTTCACATAGTTGATTATCAGTAGATGTTTGTGAAAGAAATAAGAAAAGGTGAATTCTGCTATTTATTCATATTTTGATTTAAACTTTGTAATTGAATTAAATTATAAATTGATTTGTGGAGAATAAAACTCCTTAACGTGTATATTTGATAATTTGATTAAGAACATACTATTTATTGCTATTTATAAATGTCTTTAATTCTCGGTAAAGCACTGCTTAAAATAGTTAAATTTATTCCTAGGCTTGTAATGTTTTGTTACCATTATGACTGAAATCTTTCTTTCTGGGGTATATGGGACATTTTTTGCGGTACGCGGGCCTCTCACTGTTGTGGCCTCTCCCGCTGCGGAGCACAGGCTCCAGATGCGCAGGCTCAGCGGCCATGGCTCACGGGCCCAGCCGCTCCGCGGCATGTGGGAT
>RJWK010058234.1:0-13919 GCA_004363435.1 Platanista minor | reverse complement strand
GTGAATCAATTATACATACACATATGTTCCCACATCTCCTCCCTCCTGCGTCTCCCTCCTTCCCACCCTCCCCATCCCACCCATCCAGGTGATCACAAAGCACTGAGCTGATCTCCCTGTGCTATGCGGCTGCTTCCCACTAGCTATCTATTTTACGTTTGGTAGTGTACATATGTCCATGCCACTCTCTCACTTTATCTAATTACCAGCTTGACCCCACAGCGCATTTACCAGCACTCGCTATCTCATTCCTGGAGACTGTTGGGATACACTGGGTCCCTTCCACAATGACACACTGGACACCTGAGTTCTGCATGCAGTGCAGCGGATTAGCCATGGAATCACGTAGTCCGGCCTAGGAGACATAAGAACGCCAAATTCTTGCCATTGTTACCGGAATATCTGTACATTTTCCTACGCTGGGCTAAGAGTCTACCTTCCCTTCCTTGTGGAGAGAAAACAGGTGTGACTCCACGGATGTATCTTAGTCTCCGGGAATGTGTTCATGCAACTCCATAGCCTTTAGAAAGCTAGAGCTGCACTGAACTTAAGACTGGTTACCATTGTGTCCCCTGGGCTGTTGTAAAGCTGTAGAAAAAGAGGTATGCCAACAAAGAACACGCTTCAGCTCCCTTCCCTCTGCATACAAAGAGTTGATCCCTACTTTCCGTTTCACATTTTGCCACTAAAACGACAAACTAGGGAGTCACGGGACCCACGTCCTCTGTCAGAAGTGAAATCCGAAGCAACTGTCTTCAGCCTGCGAAAGCCATGTAGGACTTGCACTACTTGATCGACTCCCTCTTTACTGAGCTGGCTCACACGAAGCTTTGCGGATGGGCAACTCTGGGGCTTCCCTAGAGGCTTGGGGTCACGTTCTCTTCACACGCTAGGTAGGGAGGGAGGTCCGATAACCTCTCAGCATGTAATGCAGAACTCTAGACTTTTAACGAGCAAGCTATTTTTTTCTCACGGAGGCATTCTGAGAAGTAAGTAAGATGTGCAACACACGTGTTTTTCAGGCAGGACTGAGGCCTGCACTCTCTAGATTTGAAAATGGGAAATGCAGCCTCTCATAGTCTTACCATTTCCCTAGTGGATCACACTGCATCTTTTCCTACATTTTCTGACCAGCTGCAGCAGCCACTTTGAACACACTTCACCCATGCACGATGACACTTTTGGCCGTGGCGTGCTGTGCGTGTGGTGCATTTCATAATCGTGTGCATGCCCTCGATCAGCTTAGATGACTATAGAGGTTCCAAAAGCATAGCAATGCTCAGCGTCGATCTCTGCTTACTTTTGTGTGGGACGGGACGTGTAGCAAAGTTTCTGTTTCAGTTAATGGGACATGTGGCATGAGGTCCCCTAATGTATGGGAAGCCCACTGGTTTTCGCCAGGGTGGTTCAGGTATCTTCACCTTGCCAACCTCACACTGAAAGGAACCCTCTCTACAGAGGACTTCCTGTTCTTGTATGAAAGCTGCAGAATGCTAATCACCCTAAGGAGAAAGCCGATCCTGACCCGTCGAACTGCACGCACATGTTGTACCCAGAGGTGTTTTTCCATTCATGGTGCTCACAATGCTTTTGGGATATGGTGGACCACCACAAAGATGGGCCCACTTTAGAATAGTGTGCCATTAGAGGAATACTAGAGCTAGAGCAGTCATGTGACCTAGCCTTCCAGTAAACGGTGGCAAACCTCTCTCTGGTAATGGGGAAAAGACCACCTGCCTTCGAAACATTAGACTACTTGGATGGCATTGTCTCTGTAGATGGCAGTGCCATGAACGCACAGGAATGAATGACAAGGATGTGGTTTCTTTTGGGAAAACAAAGTGTTCCTGACAGAGGCTCGCATGGAATGAGGAGAAATGGGCACTGTTTTTGAAGCAGCATCCATGTCGATTTCCTAAAGTGGAAAAGCATGGTGTCCCGACATTTTCCTACTGCCAACTTGCTCCCACAGTGCATTTACCAGCACTCTCTCCCTGATGTACTGGGGACGTTGGGGACACACTGGGCCCTTTCAGGATGCCCGTTGGACGCCTGAATTCTGCCTGGAGGCATCGTATTTCCCAGTGGATGAAATAGTCAGGGGACTTCGGAATGTCCAATGTGCCGCAAATTCTTCCCGGCGCTTGGATTCTTGCTTCAAGCTGTGCCAGAAGACTACCTTCCCTTCGTGGTAGAGATAGCAAAATATGAAAACGCAGATGTATCTTGTATACTGGCATTATTTCAGTGCAACACAGGCGGCGTCACAAGAGAGTTCCACCTGAATGTAAGACTGGCTAGAACTGCGTCACCTGGGCTGTTGTAAAGCTCTAGGAAGCAAGATGTGCAAGCAGGCAATGGGTCCACTGCCCTTCCAGCTTCATAGAATGAGGTGATATCACCAGTCTGGTTCCCGTTCTCTTACTTGAAAGCCACACGAGGGATTCACAGGACAGACATTCTCTCTTGGAAATGGTTTCATACACGACTGTCTTTAGCCTGTGAGAAGCACACAGGAGTTATCGCACGGGATGGATTCAGTGTTTCCTGAGCAGGCTGCAGACTAGAGTTTGCTGATGGGACAGTCTGGGGCTCCCCTGGTGGCTTGTGCTCACCCTTTCCCTGCACTCGATGTAGGGAGGCTCTTTGGAGGAGATCCCACCGAGCACTGGAGACTTCAAGGCTTCTTCCCAAAAAACTGACTACTCTCCACTGATGCACTCCCGGAAGTGATGAAAAAGGCCATGCGATATGAGTGCTTATCAAACAGCATTGGCGTTTACACTGTCAAGTTTGGGAACGGGTCGTACTGCCTTTTCCAGGCTTACCTTGTGCCTAGTGGATCACACTGCACATTTACATGACCGGTCGGACCAGCTCCTGGAGACACTGAGAACAAATTTTCACCTTCCACGATGATCCTTTAGGACCAGGGTGCTCTAAGTGTTTGGCTGTGCATCATCCTCTAAAGGCACACATTAGGACTAGGTTTGTTGGATGTTCCAAGGCCTAGCATGGCTCAGGTTATATCGCTGCCTACTTTTCTGCTGGACGTGTAGCCATGTTGCCGCTACCACCAGAGAGAAGTCGTGCCTGAGATCGGCGTCGATCTCTGCTTACTTTCGGGAGACACTTGACGTGTAGGCAAGTTTCTCCCTCACTTAATGGGACATGGGGAATGAGCTCTTTAAATGTACGGGAAGCAACCTGGTTTTCTGCAAGGTGGCTCAGGTATCCTCACCTTGCCAGAATCGCACTGAAAGAAAGCCTCCATTCAGAGGAGTTCCTGTGGTTGGGTGAAAGCCGCAGAATGCTAATAACCCTAAGGAGAAAGACGATCCTGGCCTTTGGAACTGCACGCAAAGTGTTGTACCCAGAGGTGTTTTTCCATTCATGGTGCTGACAATGCTTTTGGGATACGGTGTACCACCACCAAGAAGGACCCATGCGAGACTTCTGTTCCATGAGAGGCATGCTAGAGCCAGAGCAGTTCGGTGACCTAGACTTCCAGCAAATGGAGACACCCCTCTGCCTGATGATTGGGAAAGGGTCTCCTTCCTTCGAAACAGGTGCTCACTTTGGATGGCATTGACTCTGCCGAAGGCAATGGGATGAGCGCCCAGGAATGTCTGGCAAGGAAGTGATTTCTTTTGGCAAAACGAAGTGTTCCTGACAGAGGCTCTTGTGGAATGAGAAGAAGCCCGCAGTGTGTTTGTCAGGCAGCTGGAGCAGACTAAAAGTCGTTTCCCCAAAGTGGAAAAGCATGGTTTCCCGACATTTTCCGAATACCAACTCGCTCCCACAGCGCATTTACCAGCGCTCTCTCACTGATGTGCTTGGGAAATAGGGGACGCACTGGACACTTCCAGGATGGCACGCTGGAAGCCTGAGTTCTGTCTGGAAGAATCGCATTTCCCATTGGATGACATAGTCAGGCTTAGGGGTCTTCAGAACGTCCAAAGTGCCGAAAATTCTGCCCGGAACCTGACTTCTTTCTTCAAGCACTGTCGGAATACTACCTTCCCTTCGTGGTAAAGAGAGCAAAAGTTTGAAAACCCCGATGTATCTTGTTCACTGGCATTATTTCAGTGCAACACTGGAGGGGTCACAAGAGAGTGCCAAGTGAACCTAAGACTGGCTACAACTGCTTCACCAGGGATGTTGTAAAGCTCTAGGAAGCAAGCTATGCAAGCAGTGAAACGGTTCACTGCCCTCCCAGCTGCATAGAAAGAGGTGATACCACCAGTCTGGTTCCCGTTCTGTTATTAAAAGCCACACCAGGGATTCACAGGACAGACGGACTCTCTCGGAAATGGTTTCCTGCACGACAGTCTTTAGACTGTGAAAAGCACACGGGGAGTTACAGCACTCGATGGACTCAGTGTTTCCTGAGCACACTGCACACCAGAGATTGCTGATGGGACAGTCTGGGGCTCTCATGGTGGCTTGTGGTCACACTTTCCCCGCACTCGATGTAGGGAGGCTCGTTGGAGGAGCTCCCGGCGAACACAGGAGACATCAAGGCTTCTTCCCCGAAAACTCACTCTTCGCCACTGACGCTTTCCTGCAAGTCATTCAAAAGGCCATGCTACATGAGTTCCTCAAAGTAGCCTTGGTGTTTCCACTATCCAGCTTGGGAATGGGTCCTACTGCCTTTCCCAGGCTTACCTTTTGCCTAGCGGATGACACTGCGAATTCACTTCCCCGGTCGGCCCGGCTAACTGAGACACTGAGAACAAATTTCGCCCTTCCTCGATGAGGGATTCGTAGCAGCATGCCTCAGGGTGGTGCATTGCATCATCATCTACAGGCCCACAGTAGGCATAGGTGTGTTGGCTGTTCCAAGGCCTAGCATGGCTCAGGGGATATCGCTGCCTACTTTTGTGTTGGACGTGTAGCCAATTTTCCGCTCCCACAGGAGAGAAGTCGGGCATGAGCTTTGCAACTGAATTGGATGCCTGGTGGATTTTGGCTGAGCAGCTCCACTATCCGCACTTGAAAGGAAGCCTTCCTCGACCCTTCTTCCTGAGGTTGCAGGAAAGGGGAGGCATGCTTACCATGAATATTAGAAATCCACTCCTTGCTCTTCAAGCTGCAAAGAGAGCATAGTTCCCTGAGTTGTCTTTCCCTTAATGGTGCTCAACAGGATTCTTGTGTACAGTGAATCCAAGGAAACAAGTGATGTACCCACCGTCCTAAGCCACGGGACGTAAAATCGACCTTAAACAGTCCGTTGCCTACGGCTTCTCGGACACCGACCGCTCTACCCCAATTTTGGGAGATGGGAAAGAGGGCACTTTACCGCGAGACCAGACGTTACGTATGCCTGGCAAATTAGCTACAGCATGTTGTGGGATGAGCTTGCCGTAAAGAATAGCAAGCACCTGGTTTCGTTCCAGAAAACTCACTGTCCCTCACAGAGGCATTTGTGGAGAGAAGACTAATCGGCGGTGTGTCTCTCAGGCAGCTTTGAAGCAGCAATCAGGTCATTTTCTCAGAGAGGAAATGTGGCTTTTCAAGACATTTTCTAATTACCAGCTTGACCTCACAGCACATTTACCAGAACTCGCTTACTCATTCCTGGAGACTTTTGGGACACACTGGGGCCCTTCCACAATGACATACTGGACACCTGAGTGCTGCATGCGGTGCAGAGCATTAGCCATGGAATCACCTAGGCAGGCCTAGGTGACTTAAGAACGCCAAAGCTTTAACATTGTTAACGGGATTTCTGTACGTTTTCTTACGCAGGGCCAAAAGTCTACCTTCCTTTCCTTGTGGAGAGAAAACATCTGTGACTCCCCAGGATGTATCGGAGCCTCAAGGAATGTGTTCGTGCAACTCCATGGCCTTTCGAAATTTAGAGCAGCACTGAACGTTAAGAGTAGCTACAACTGTGTCCGCTAGGCTGTTGTAAGGCTGTAGAAAAAGAGGTACGCTAACAAAGAACATACTTCACCTCCATTCCTTCTGCATAGAAAAAGTTGATCCCGACTTTCTACTTCACGTTTTGTTACTACAAAGATATACTAGCGAGTCAGAGGACAAACGTTCCCTCCCAGAAAAAAAATCCGAAGTGACTGTCTTCAGCCTGCAAAAACCATGTAAGACTTGCGCCACTCGATCAACTCAATCTTTATTGACCTGGCTTAAACGAAGATTTGTGGATAGGAAAGGCTGAGGCTTCCCTTGAGGCTTGGGGTCACGTTCGCTTCACACTCTAGGTAGGGAGGGAGATCCCATGACATCTCAGCATGCAATGCAGAACTCAAGGCTTCTAACGAGCAAGCTAGTTTTTCTTCACGGACACATTCTGAAAAGTAAATAAGATGTGCCACATGCATATTTTTCAGGCAGGCTTGAGGCCTCCACTCTCTAGATTTGAAATGGGGAAATACAGCCTCTCACAGTCTTCCCTTTTCCCTAGTGGATCACACTGCACCTTTTCCTACCTTTTCTGAGCACCTGTAACAGCCACGTTGTACACACTTCACCCTTTCACGATGACACATTTGTCCGTGGCGTATTTTGCGTGTGGTGCATTTCATCATCGTGTAAATGGCCTCTGTCAGCTTAGATGACTTAGCGGTTCCAAAGGCATAGCAATGCTCAGCGTCGATCTCTGCTTACCTTCGGGAGGCCCGTGACGTGTAGCCAAGTTTCTCCTTCAGTTAATGGGATATGGGGCATGAGCTCCTTAAACGTACGGGAAGACCCCTCTTTTTCTGCAGGGTGGCTCAGGTATAGTCACCTTGCCAGTCTCGCACTGAAAGAAAGCCTCCCTTCAGAGGAGCTCCTGTGGTTGGATGAAAGCCGCAGAATTCTATTCACCCTAAGGAGAGAGCCGATCCAGGCCCTTGGAACTGCACGCAAAATGTTTTACCCAGAGGTGTTTTTCCATTCATGGTGCTCACAAGGCTTTTGGGATACGGTGTACCAACACCAAGAAGGGCCCATGCGAGACTTCCGTTCCATGAGAGGCATGCTAGAGGCAGAGCAATCCTGTGACCTAGCCTTCCAGCAAACGGAGACACCTCTCTGGCTGATGATGGGGAAATGGCCTCCTTCCTTCGAAACAAGTGCTCACTTTGGATGGCATTGTCTCTGTCGAAGGCAATGGGATGAGCGCCCAGGAATGACTGGCAAGGAAGTGGTTTCTTTTGGCAAAACGAAGTGTTCTTGACAGAGGCTCTTGTGGAATGAGGAGAAGTAGGCAGTGTGTTTGTCAGGCAGCTGGAGCAGCCTCCAAGTCGTTTCCCCAAAGAGGAAAAACATGTTTTCCTGACATTTTCCCATTTTCCGAATACCTTCTCGCTCACACAGCGCATTTACCAGTGCTCTCTCACTGATGTGCTGGGGACGTTGGGGACTCACTGGGCCTTTCCAGGATGGCACGCTGGACCCCGAGTTCTGTCTGGAAGAATCGCATTTCCCATTGGATGACATAGTAAGGCTTAGGGACATTCGGAACGTCCAAAGTGCCGCCAATTCTGCCCAGCGCTTGGCTTCTTTCTTCACGCAGTGTTGGAATACTACCTTCCCTTCATGGTAGAGATAGCAAAAGTTTGAAAACCCCGATGGATCTTGTTCATTGGCATTATTTCACTGCAATACTGGCGGGTCACAAGAGAGTGCCTCGTGAACCTAAGACTGGCTGCAACTGCGTCACCGGGGCTGTTGTAAAGCTCTAGGAAGCAAGCTGTGCAAGCAGGGAAACGGTTCACTGCCCTCCCAGCTGAATAGAAAGAGGTGATACCACCAGTCTGGTTCCCGTTCTGCTATTAAAAGCCACACGAGGGATTCACAGGACAGACATACTCTCTCGGAAATGGTTTCCTGCACGACAGTCTTTAGACTGTGAAAAGCACACGGGGAGTTACAGCACTCGATGGACTCAGTGTTTCCTGAGCACGCTGCACACCAGAGATTGCTGATGGGACAGTCTTGGGCTCTCATGGTGGCTTGCGGTCACACTTTCCCCGCACTCGACGTACGGAGGCTCGTTGGAGGAGCTCCCAGCGAGCACGGGAGACATCAAGGCTTCTTCCCCCGAAACTCACTCTTCGCCACTGACACGTTCCTGCAAGTAATTCAAAAGGCCATGCTACATGAGTTCCTCAAAGCAGCCTTTTCTATTCTGCTATCCAGCTTGGGAATGGGTCCTACTGCCTTTCCCAGGCTTACCTTTCGCCTAGTGGATGACAATGCGCATTCACATCCCCAGTCGGCCCGGCTACATGAGACACGGAGAACAAATTTCGCCCTTCCACGACGACGGATTCGTAGCAGTGTGCCTCATTGTGGTGCATTGCATCATCATCTACATGCTCACAGTAGGCCTAGGTGTGTTGGGTGTTCAAAGGCCTAGCATGGCTCAGGGGATATCGCTGCCTACTTTTGTGTTGGACGCGTAACCAATTTTCCGCTCCCATAGGAGAGAAGTCGGGCATGAGCTTCGCACCTGAATTGGATGCCTGTTGGATTTTGGCTGAGCAGCTCAGCTATTCGTACTTGAAAGGGAGCTTTCCTCCACCCTTCTTCCTGAGGTTGCAGGAAAGATGAGGCATTCTTACCATACATACTAGAAATCCACTCCTCGCTGTTCAAGCTGCAAAGAGAGCGTGGCTCCCTGAGTTGTCTTTCCCTTAATGGTGCTCAACAGGATTCTGGTGTACAGTGAATCCAAGGAAACAAGTGATGTACCGACAGTCCTAAACCACGGGACGTATAATAGACCTTAAACAGTCCGTTGCCTAAGGCTTCCCGGACACCGACGGCTCTACCCCCAATTTGCGAGATGGGAAAGAGGGCACTTTACCTCGAGACAAGACGTTACATACGCTTGGCACATTAGCTACAGCATGCTGTGGGATGAGCTTGCTGTAAAGAATAGCAAGCACCTCTCTTCGTTCCAGAAAACTCACTGTCCCTCACAGAGGCATTTGTGGAGAGAAGACGAATCGGCGGTGTGTCTCTCAGGCAGCTTAGAAGCAGCAACCAGGTCACTTTCTAAGAGAGGAAATGTGGCTATTACACACATTTTCTAATTACCAGCTTGGCCTCACAGCACATTTACCAGAACTCGCTTACTCATTCCTGGAGACTTTTGGGACACACTGGGCCCCTTCCAAAATGACACACTGGACACCTGAGTGCTGCATGAGATACAGAGCATTAGCCATGGAATCACCTAGTCAGGCCTAGGTGACTTAAGAACGCCAAAGTCTTCCCATTGTTACCGGGATTTCTGTACGTTTTCTTACACAGGGCCAAAAGTCTACCTTCCCTTCCTTGTGGAGAGAAAACAGCTGTGACTCCCAAGGATGTATCGGAGGCTCAAGGAATGTGTTCGTGCAACTCCATGGCCTTTCGAAAGGTAGAGCAGCACTGAACGTAAGAGTAGCTACAACTGTGTCCCCTGGGCTGTTGTAAGACTGTAGAAAAAGAGGTATGCTAACAAAGAACACTCTTCACCTCCCTTCCCTCTGCATAGAAAAAGTTGATCCCGACTTTCTACTTCACGTTTTGTTACTACAAAGATAACCTAGCGAGTCACAGGACACACGTTCCCTCTCAGAAAAGAAATCCGTAGAGACTGTCTTCAGCCTGAAAAAACCATGTAGGACTTGCGCCACTCATTCAACTCAATCTTTATTTTGCTGGCTTAAATGAAGCTTTGCAGATACGAAGGGCTGGGGCTTCCCTTGAGGTTTGCGGTCACATTCGCTTCACACTCTAGTTAGGTAGGGAGGTCCTATGACCTCTCAGAATGCAATGCAGAACTCAAAGCTTCTAACGAGCAAGCTAGTGTTTCTTCACGGTGTCATTCTGAAAAGTAAATAAGATGTGCCACATGCATGTTTTTCAGCCAGGCTTGAGGCCTCCACTCTCTAGATTTGAAATGGGGAAATACAGACTCTCACAGTCTTCCCATTTCCCTAGTGGATCACATTGCACCTTTTGCTACCTTTTATGAGCAGCTGCAGCAGCCAGGTTGTACACACTTCACCCTTTCACGATGACACTTTTGGCCGTGGCATGTTTTGCTTGTGGTGCATTTCATCATCCTATAAATGGCCTCTTTCAGCTTAGATGACTTCAGATGAACCAAAGGCATAGCAATGATAATCGTCGATCTCTGCTTACTTTCGGGAGGCACGGGACGTGTACCCAAGTTTCTCCTTCAATTAATGAGCTCCTTAAATGTACAAGAAGCCCGCTGGTTTTCTGCAGGGAGGCTCAGGTGTCCTTACCTTGCCAGCCTCGCACTGAAAGAATGCCTCCCTTCAGAGGAGCTCCTGTGGTTGGATGAAAGCCGCAGAATGCTAATCACCCTAAGGAGAAAGCCGATCCTGGCCCTTGCAACTGCACGCAACGTGTTGTACCCAGAGGTGTTTTTCCATTCATGGTGCTCACAAGGCTTTTGGAATATGGTGTACCACCACCAAGAAGGGCCCATGCGAGACTCCCGTTCCATGAAAGGCATGCTAGATCCAGAGCAGTCCTGTGACCTAGCCTTCCAGCAAACGGAGACACCCCTCTGCTGATGATGGGGAAAGGGCCTCCTTCCTTCGAAACAAGTGCTCACATTTGACAACATTGTCTCTGCCGAAGGCAATGGGATGAGCGCCCAGGAATGTCTGGCAAGGAAGTGGTTTCTTTTGGCAAAACGAAGTGTTGCTGACAGAGTCTCTTGTGGAATGAGGAGAAGAGGGCAGTGTGTTTGTCAGGCAGCTGGAGCAGCCTCCAAGTCGTTTCCCCAAAGTGGAAAAGCATGGTTTCCCGACATTTCCGACTACCAATTCGCTCCCACAGCGCATTTACCAGCGCTCTCTCACTGATGTGCTGGGGACTTTGGGAACACACTGGGCCCTTGCAGGATGGCACGCTGGATGCCTGAGTTCTGTATGGAAGAATCGCATTTCCCATTGGATGACATAGTCAGGCTTAGGGGCCTTCGGAACGTCCAAAGTGCCGCCAATTCTGTCCGGCGCTTGGCTTCTTTCTTCAAGCAGTGTCGGAATACTAACTTCCCTTCGTGGTAGGGATAGCAAAAGTTTGAAAACCCCGATGTATCTTGTTCATTGGCATTATTTCACTGCAACACTGGCGGGGTCACAAGAGAGTGCCTCGTGAACCTAAGACTGGCTGCAACTGCGTCACCGGGGCTGTTGTAAAGCTCTAGGAAGCAAGCTGTGCAAGCAGAAAAACGGTTCACTGCCCTCCCAGCTGCATAGAAAGAGGTGATACCACCAGTCCGGTTCCCGTTCTGTTATTAAAAGCCACATGAGGGATTCACAGGACAGACATTCTCTCTCTGAAATGGTTTCCTGCACGACTGTCTTTAGACTGTGAAAAGCACACGATGAGTTACAGCACTCGATGGGCTCAGTGTTTCCTGAGCACGCTTCACACCAGAGATTGCTGATGGGACAGTCTGGGGCTCTCATGGTGGCTTGCGGTCACACTTTCCCCGCACTCGATGTACGGAGGCTCGATGGAGGAGCTCCCAACGTGCACGGGAGACATCCATGCTTCTTGCCCCAAAACTCACTCTTCGCCACTGACGCTTTCCTGCAAGTGATTAAAAAGGCCATGCTACATGAGTTCCTCAAAGCAGCCTTGGCATTTCCACTATCCAGCTTGGGAATGGGTCCTACTGCCTTTCCCAGGCTTAACTTTTGCCTAGTGGTGGACACTGCGCATTCACTTCCCCGGTCGGCCCCGCTAACTGAGACACTGAGAGCAAATTTCACCCTTCCACGTTGACGGATTCATAGCAGAGTGCTCTGAGTGTGGTGCATTGCATCATCCTCTAGAGGCCCACAGTAGGCCTAGGTGTGTTGGCTGTTCCAAGGCCTAGCACGGCTCAGGATACATTGCTGCCTACGTTTGTGTTGGACGCGTAGCCAATTTTCCGCTCCCACCGGAGAGAAGTCGCTCTTCAAGCTGCAAAGCGAGCGTGGCTCCCTGAGTTGTCTTTCCCTTAATGGTGCTCAACAGGATTCTGGTGTACAGTGAATCCAAGGAAACAAGTTACGTACCCACGGTCCTAAGCCATGGGACGTTTACTAGACCTTAAACAGTCCGTTGCCTAAGGCTTCCCAGACACCAACCGCTCTACCCCCAATTTGGGAGATGGGAAAGAGGGCAATTTACCTCGAGACCAGACGTTACGTACGCGTGGCACATTAGCTACAGCATGCTGTGGGATGAGCTTGCTGTAAAGAATAGCAAGCACCTGGTTTCGTTCCAGAAAACTCACTGTCCCTCACAGAGGCATTTGTGGAGAGAAGACGATTCAGCGGTGTGTCTCTCAGGAAGCTTTGAAGCAGCAACCAGGTCCCTTTCTAAGAGAGGAAATGTGGCTTTTCCACACATTTTCTAATTACCAGCTTGACCTCACAGCGCATTTACCAGAACTCGCTTACTCATTCGTGGAGACTTTTGGGACACACTGCGGCCCTTCCACAATGACACACTGGACACCTGAGTGATGCATGCAGTGCAGAGCATTAGCCATAGAATCACCTATTCAGTCCTAGGTGACTTAAGAACGCCAAAGTCTTCCCACTGTTACCGGGATTATTGTACGTTTTCTTACACAGAGCCAAAATTCTACCTTCCCTTCCTTTTGGAGTGAAAACTGCTGTGACTCCCAAGGTTGTATCTGAGGCTCAAGGAATGTGTCCGTGCAACTCCATGGCCTTTCGAAAGGTAGAGCCACACTGAACGGAAGAGTAGCTCCAACTGTGTCCCCTGGGCTGGTGTAAGGTTGTAGAAAAAGAGGTATGCTAACAAGGAACACGCTTCACCTCCCTTCCCTCTGCATAGAAAAAGTTGATCCCGACTTTCTGCTTCACGTTTTGTTACTACAAAGATAAACTAGCAAGTCACAGGACACACGTTCTCTCTCAAAAAAGGAATTCGAAGTGACGTTTTTCAGCCTGCAAAAAACATGTAGGACTTGCGCCACTCGATCAACTCACTCTTCATTGAGCTGGCTTAAACTAAGCTTTGCGGATAGGGAAGGCTGGGGCTTTCCTTGAAGCTTGGGGACACGTTCGCTTCACACTCTAGGTAAGGAGTGAGGTCCCATCACCTCTCATCATGCAATGCAGAACTCAAGGCTTCTAACGAGCAAGCTACTGTTTCTTCATGGAGTCATTCTGAAAAGTAAATAAGATGTGCCACATGCATGTTTTTCAGGTAGGCTTGAGGCCTCCACTCTCTAGATTTGAAATGGGGAAATACAGCCTCTCACAGTCTTCCCATTTCCCTAGTGGATCACACTGCACCTTTTCCTACCTTTTCTGAGCAGCTGCAGCAGCCACGTTGTACACACTTCACCCTTTCACAATGACACTTTTGGCCGTGGCGTGTTTTGCGTATGGTGCATTTAATCATCGTGTAAATGGCCTCTGTCAGCTTAGATGACGTTAGAGGTTCCAAAGGCATAGCAATGCTCAGCGTCGATCTCTGCTTACTTTCGGGAGGCACGTGACATGTAGCCAAGTTTCTCCTTCAATTATTGGGTCATGGGGCATGAGCTCCCTAAATGTACGGAAAGCCCCCTGGTTTTCTGAAGGGTGGCTCAGGTATCCTCACCTTGCCTGACTCGCACTGAAAGGAAGCCTCCATTCATAGGACTTCCTGTGGTTGGATGAAAGCCGCAGAATGCTAATCACCCTAAGCAGAAAGCCGATCCTGGCCCTTGGAACTGCACGCAAACTGTTGTACCCAGAGGTGTTTTTCCAGTTATGGTGCTTACAAGGCTTTTGGGATACGGTGGACCACCACCAAGAAGGGCCCATGCCAAACTTCTGTTCCATGAGAAGCATGCTAGAACCAGAGCCATCCTGTGACCTAGCCTTTCAGCAAACGGAGACACCCCTCTGGCTGATGATGGGGAAAGGGCC
>RJWK010058233.1:0-13919 GCA_004363435.1 Platanista minor | reverse complement strand
AAGAGTTACGGAACGTGGTGATGGTGGCACAACCATGTGAATGTGCCTGATGCCCCCTGGACTGGTTCCTTGAAGGTGGTAAACTTCATGTTGTATACACTTTACTGCCATAGAAAAGGGGAGAGGTGGGCATTGCCAGGCTGTTGCCCCCAAACGTGGCTGTAGCAGTTACAGTCTCCCAGGGTGGGGAGAAGTTAGAGCCAGACGCCTCGGGGCTCACCAGCGCTGACCCTCACGCTGCCTGGCTGGACTCCAGGCGGGGACCCAGGGACGGGCTCAGGGGCCCACCCGCCTGGGGTCCTGCTTAGGTGGGGAGCCGTCTCCAGACCCCGAGGCCTGCTGAGTCCCCCGGTGGGGACTGCCCTTCCACTGCTCCTGGCCCACGTGGGGCCCTGGGGACCCTGTGGCGTTTCCGCCATCAGGGAGCCAGTGCCCCGGGGCAGCAGGGCCGTAGGCTCCTGTCTCTGCTTTGCATCCCACACGTGGGATGTGGGGGTGGTCAGTCTCCTAAAGAGGAATCGGAGGCTTTGTGCTCTTTGCAGCCTCGTCTCCCCACCCCCACGCCCGGAGGCCCTGCCCCAACCACTTGGAACCCAGGCTCTGAAGCTGGGTGGGCTGAGGTCTTTTTTCTGGGGCTGGGCTGGGGGAAGGTGCTGGCCAGGTTTCCTGGGGCAGCAGTGGGGAGCGGGGCCTTGGGGGACCCTCAGCTTCTTCCACTGCGTGGCGACTTGGGGGGGCTGGGCGGACTGGCCCCCCCTCCCCAGCCCCTGGGGGGCATTAATCATGAGACCTTCCTGTTAATGGGAATGCTCTGCGGGCCTGTGTATAAAAACATCTGCAAAACCAGCTTTCCGTGAACTTTCTGAACTGTCACTTGTTTCGTAACTCACAAAACCCAGGGGTGTCGGGATACAGTGGCTCCTCCTCAACCCCCAGCACGCTTTCCCTGACCTCGGTGTCCCAGCGTAGCCTGACCCCACGGCAGAGCCTGTGCCCCTGCTCCCCCGGGTAGTGCGTGCTCAAGTGGGCTGCGTTGAATGAGCCCCCCCGCCCCGCCCAGGGGAGGTCCCTGCTGCCCCTGCTCTCCCGTTCCCAGGGTGCTCTGCTCATCTTCCTGTCCCCGTCCCCCGTGCCGGCCTTCTGTCCCCGGGCCTGTGTCCATTCACCCCTGGCCCTGACCCCATGCTCGATGTGACCCCTGCCCTCCAGGGCCCAGGCCCAGCACCCCGTGCTGCCAGGTTCCCCTAAGAGTCTGCCTCTTCAGGTCAACCCCAGAGAGGACGTGGCCAGCGCTCGCCCAGGGTGCCATCTCCCCGCTCCCTCCCCCTCCTCTCCCTCCTTTGCCCCGCCACCCTGCTGGCACTTCCCTTTTCCTCCAGACTCTGTCCAGCACCTTGGCCGGCTGAGGACCAGCCCCGGGAGGCCTGCCCGCCTTGCAGGCAGGGGCGGGCACTGTGCGGCGGCCCAGGCGCCCATCCCGTCAGGGCCCATGGGGCCCACTGACCTGAAAACACGTGGAAGCCCCAGCCCCAGGTGTCACCCGGAGGGACAGAGACCCGGGGCAGCGTGGGCTCGGCCCCACCTCCTGCGACCCACCTGGTGGCGGGAGGTGGCTCTGAGGGGGCCCGCAGCTGCCTTCAGCTGGATCACAGCCCAGCCTGGGTGTCTAGTTGCCCTGGGCTGTGGGCGGTGCCACAGCTCTGCTGACCCTCACAGCCGACTTCCGCGGCCACGCCTCAGTCTCTGCTTTGCAAGTGCGTGGTTTTCCCCTGGGTCCCTCAATCCTGTAGGCCCAGCTTTTCCCGCACAGCAAGAGCCAAAGACCCTGAGGACTGAGGTGTGTGTCAGGGCCCCTCTCACACCCACTCGGGGGCATTCCCTTCCCAAGGGCAGAGGCATCTTTCACACCCGTCTTTAAGGTGATGCCCCAATCATAGCGGCTCCTCCCCCCACTGAGGATGACCTGTGGCTGCACATCCTAATGAGATGCTGCAGGAAGGGGCGGGCATACTGTCCATCGACACTCACGCAAAGCGAGACCAGCTGCTTTGAAGAGGCCACCAAACACGGAAGGACAGAGTAGAAACAGTTCTTTGCTGTGTGTGCGTGCTCAAACAAAGGAAGGGGAAATCCCCAGGTGGGATTCATCTGGATGAAGAGGGACCTGGGCCAGGGAGGTGCCTGGGGGTGGCTGGGGGGCCTCAGAAGCACGTCTGTGGGGGGCTTGTGAAACCGGGGCACTAGGTGGGGGGCTTGGGACCACCCTCCCTGGGGTTAGGGAATCCCGGAGTGGCAGGGAGGCTGCCCCGGTGAGGAGGATAGTGGACCGCCATGTGCTGTCAAAAACCCACGTTGGTGTCGTGCGTGGGTGTCGATTCTGAGCACTGAGACTCCTCTTTAAGTGCAAGTGTTAGAGAATGAGAGACTGAGCCTTCAGTCATAGCATCATCCAACTCAAGTTATGTAAAGAACAGGGCAAATCTTAGAAAAAAGTAGAGGAATGGAGGTAACAGAGCAAGCTTAATGAAATAAGAAGACAATATGAAATATTAACAAAAGCCAGAAGTCAGCTGCTTGGAAAGACTGATGATGTAGCAAACTTCGGCAAAAGTGATCAAAAGAGAAAGCACACACATAAACAATTCTGGAACGAAGTGACAAAGTCGAAGAACGCTAAACAACGTTGTCAAGAAATATGAAAAATAAGTATGATGCTTTTCTAGAAAAAATATGAATTACTTAGTAATTGACTTAGTGAAATAGAAAATGTGTAGAGACCAGTTACTTCAAAACCTCCTCTCTTCCCCAAAGAGCACCAGATGGTTTTATTTGTGAATTTTACCAAATGTTCAAGAAACAAGCCCTGTCTCGTACGACGTATTCCAGAGATTGAAAAGATGTTTAAAAAGAAGCAAAGCTGTCAATTTCATGAGGGCAGTAGAGTCATCAAAACTCCTAGAGGCAGCACAAGGGTAGGGTTGACCTCATGGACATAGATGTGAAAATCCTAAAGAAAATGTTGACCCCCCCCCCCCCACCGCCCAAAATCCCTACAAGGTATAAAATTGCAAAAGCATTTCATGAAATAGGAATTATCTCAAGAGTGTGTGGGTGATTTACTTAGCATTAGACCATTTATTATTTTTATCACATTCAGAGCGAAAGAGAAAAATTATATGATCTATATCCAGAAAAAGCATTTGATGAAATTTAAGAGACATTCTTAGGGATATAGAAATAAACCGGAACTTTAACCTGTTATAGGGCACCTACTAAAAATCTACAGACCTGCACTATCCAATGTATTAGCCTACATTTGGCTATTGATTAATCCATTTATCCATTAAAATGTATAATTCGCTTCTGCAGTAGCACCAGCCATATTTCAACTGCTGGCTACTGGTTACCACATTAGAGAGTGCAGCTATAGAACATTTCCATCACTGCAGAAAGGTTACTGGATTTTGCTGCTGTACACACATCATTCTTAAACGCTAGAAATATTACCTCTAAAACCAAGAAGAAAGGTAACTGCTATTATCCTTGAGGTACTGGGCAACGCAACAAGACGTGAAGAGTAGATAGGAATGGGTTGAAAGAAACACAACTACCGTTTGCAGATGGCATTGTTGTTCAAATGGACATTACAAAAGAGCATACAAGCTGTTAGAACCAGTAACAGTTCTGAAAGGTTGACTGATACAAGATCAGCACACAGAATCGGTAGTGTTGAAACACCTGCAGTGCTTCAGTTTGAAGATAAGAAAACCAGTGTTACTCAGAAAAGCAGCTAGTAGCTTATCTGGGAATCAACCGGCCAAAGGGCATTCATGACTTTCGCCAGGGAAACTGCTAACCACTTACTCAAGGACATAAAACACCTGAGTGAGGAGGTGCTGAGGCTCCGTGACGACCTGAAGATGTCACTTCTCCCTAAATGCAGTTCAATTTCGTAAAATTCCACGAAGGAATTGAACTTGGCAAGCAAATTTTGAAGTTTATATGAAACAGACAAGCAACTTTAAAGAAAAATGAAGTATGCTTGCGTTTAGGGAGTGTTTTCCTTAGCAGGTGCGTGTTTACTTAAATAAGCTCTACTGATGAAAACACTATGCACTTGTCAGAAGTATGGACAGATTGACCTGTGGGACACAGAAGCACACAAATGCAGCACGCTTCACCTTCTTCGTCCGTGAGGAAGGGATGTGCTCTTTGAGAAGTGGTTGGGGCACAGGTGGGCATCCGTATAGAAAATAATAAAATCAGGTCTCTACCTCACACCATACACAGAACAGCTCCACACAGATTAATGACCTCAGTGAAAAGAGAAAAAAAATTTGGGAGGAGGGGTGTGAAATTAACAAATATATTATCCAAGAAGCATAAACCATAAAAGACATTTAATAAAATAAACATTGTCTGGAAACCCACTCATGTGACAGCCTGCAGCTAGGAGATGATAGATGTGACGTACATAGGCCAATGATTACACCTAGAATGAAGGAAGAATCCCTAGACAGTGAGGAAATGCCAGTGCAATAGAAAAATGGGCAAAGGTTGTGGACAGGCAGGCTCTGGAATCGCTCACGGCCAACAAGCACCTGAGAAGTTGCGCAGCCTCCCTGGAGGTCAGGGCGATACCAGATAAAACCACCGCGAGATCCCCCAAATCTAGTGAGCCTGTTCGTTTGGGGGGTTGCGTGCTAGGGGCTGAACTGTGTCCCGCCCCCGCCAAGTTCACGCTCTGACTCCCTGACTCTCCCAGTGTGTCGAGATGTGACTGTAATTTGGAGACAGGTACTCAAAGAGGCGATTAGCTTAAAACGAGGCCCTAGGGCAGGCCCTTCTCCACTGTGACCGGTGTCCTTAAAATGAGGGGATCTAGACGCACAGAGAGATGCCGGCGTGGGGGTGGGGGGCGTGCACAGAGTGGAGGCCGTGAGGGGCGGCCGTCTGCCAGCCAGAGGCCCAAACACCCTTCTCTTATGACCAGAGGAAACCAGCCTGCAGGCAGCCCGATCCCGGACCCCCAGCCTCCAGACTGTGAGAAACAAATGTCTGTTGTCTAAGCTGCCCTGTCTGGTATTCGTTATGGCTGCCCCAGGACACCAACACCCCATGGGCCAGCAGGAGTGCCCATTAACCCCACAGCTTGGGAGAACGGTTTGACAAAACCCTCGGACAGGTTCTGAGTGTGCGGAGCTGACCCAGTAACCCCACTTGGGCAGAAGGTGCCCGCGCAGCCCTGTGAAGACGGGGCCAGAGCGTGTAGTGTCGGATCACTGGAGCAGCCTGAACGGCCATCACGGGGAGATGGAGAAGCCATATGCCCGTACAGAGAGGGAGTACACGGCGTGCATGGAGGGTGCACACTAGTGACGTGCCCACGGCTCTCAGAAAGAAATGAGAGGTGGGGAGAGAAGGGCAAGTTGCAGTATCACACCCAGTGTGGTGTTAGCACGTGACTTGAGAAACAGAACAACGCACGCTGACGCGTACGTGCAAATTTAGTGAAAATGGGACATGCCTGGCAGTCCAGAGCACAGCCGACGTCTCTGTGACAGGGAGTCAGAAAGGCAGAGCCACCTGAAGGTGCTGATTCCTGCCTCATGTGCAGCCCAGGGTTAGGGGTCCAGGGCTTGGCTGGGCTCTCTGCTGTCCTGAGCGTGTGGCTTCCACTTCTGGGTCCAAGGTGGCTGCCTAGGTCCTGCCATTGCATCTAGGGGGAAGGCAGCGAGCAAGGGCTTGCCACCCAGAATGCGGTCACATGGCCTCTGCTCGGGTTCCGCCGCCCCGGCTGCTCAGTGGCCATGCCCAGCTGCCCCAGACAGGACTTGAGGTCTCTGGCCAGGAGGCAGGTGCCCAGCTAACATGGGGGAGGCCTGTTATCAAGGGAGGACGGGGACACCGGAGTTGGGGGACAGCTGGCAGTATCCTGGGAGGAGACCCCTCCTCCAGATGGTGGTTCCTGCGGAGGGAGGGGGTGGTGAGGAGCGCACACAGTGGGTTTCTGTGGTCATGGGTGCCTTATTTCTCTAAAGAGATCTGCAGCTAGCATAGAGAACATTTGCTAGCGCTTCGTGGTGGGTATGTGGGTTTTGTGGCATCACTCTTTGTAACTTTTCTCTAGTTTAGAAGACAGACCAGAATGCTGCCTCTCTGGGTTAGGTGTGGAGCTTGGCTCTTTCCTCTCTCCTGCTCAGAGCAGACACAGTCCGAGGAAAGAGAACACTGGCTGTGAGCGAGGCCCCCTCCCGTGGAAAGACTGGGTTTTCACCTGCTGATGCGGTGGAGTTTTATAGGGACTGTGTAAGATCCCCTTGGCTTCTTTGTGTGTCACTGCGGAACCTAGTGCTGTGCAGGGTGTTTGACGGAATAATGGTCCCAGCTTAGTGATGAATCACTGTTTGTGGGGGCTTCTCAGTGTATTTGTTTATGGTTTCCTTGAGGGCCAAGCATTCTGTAGTAAATCTCATCCTTGGCTGCTCTCAGGCCTATCTCTCAGAACCAACCTTGGATAAAAACAAATAGCATGTATTCTGTTGATCTGGCTCAGTCTCTGGGTGCAGGTGACCCTTTCGATTCTTCTAGTGTTGTTTGCACAGATAGCATCAGCTTGAACATACCTGAGAACACACACACCCCACAAGAAATCCCAAATGGCTGTAGGTGTCACAGTCACCTGGGAGATGAGCCTCTGAGGTGAGTCCGTCCGGGTTGGAGACGGGCTCCCTCTTACGGGCTGGAAGCCACACCCTTCATGGAGCCACGCCTGCCACGCCCTCGTGGGCACCTGGCACTTCCTCCTGGAGGGTCCCCTCTGCGCTGTGGACTCTGAATGCCGGACTCACCCTGTCCCCAGCCAGACACGTCGTGAGGGATGTCAGCTTCTAGAAACAGGGGTTGTGAAAGCCCTGAAAATAAGACATCGAGACCCTGAGACCCCCACCCCCAAATAAGGACTGGAAAGTGTTTTGTAATGATTAATTGATTCAGAGCAGGATCCAAATAAGGCCCCCGTTTTGCAGTTGGTTGATATATCCTTTAGGTCTTCCAGGTTTTTCTAACTTTTGAAAAGGTACTTTAAAAACGTACATGCAGGTACTTCTCTCGTGGCGCAGTGGTTGAGAGTTCGCCTGCCAATGCAGGGGACACGGGTTCGAGCCCTGGTCTGGGAAGATCCCACGTGCCGTGGAGCAGCTAAGCCCGTGCGCCACAACTACTGAGCCTGCACTCTAGAGCCCGTGAACCACAACTACTGAAGCCCGCGCGCCTTGAGCCCGCGCTCCGCAACAAAGAGTAGCCCCTGCTCGCCACAACTAGAGAAAGCCCGTGTGCAGCAACAAAGACCCGATGCAACCAAAAAAAAAATAAATAAATAAAATAAATTAATTCAAAAAACAAAAACCGTACATGCAGTAAAATTCAATCCTGCCTGCTTTTTTGTCTGTAGCTCTGAGCCCTGTCACCCCTCAGGCAGGGCAGGACACCCAAGACCGAACCTCGGGGCCCCTGCTCCACTCTCCGCCCTGTGCCCTCCACTGCCTCTCCCAGAAGGTACATAGGTGGGCGAAGATGCAGGGCGCGACCTCTGGACTCTGGCTTCTCTCCTGCAGCGTGCATGTGCGCCCCTGCACGCGTGTGCCCGTGGCGGGGCTCGGTCCTCCGGTCCCCCAGCAGCACTCCCTGGTGCGGATGGCCTGGTGGCTTTGAGGGATGTCTGGGTTTCCAGTTTGGGGCCAATGTGAATTCAGCTGCTGTGAATGTTCGTGTCCAAGTCTTTGGGTGGATTCCCAGGAGTGGGGTTTGGGGTCCTGGGAGCTGACGCTCCACCTGCGGGGTCACGGCCCCCCTCTCTGCCGGCTCGCCGGCACTGGGCCTTTGGATCTTGTTTCCGCCTTTGTAATAGGCGTGGGGTATCTAGCTCTGGCTTTAATTTGCATTTCCCTAATAGTTAATAATGTTGAGCATCTTTTCACGTGCTTATTTATTGCCCATATGTCTTTTTTGGTGAAGAGTCTGTTGAAATCTTTTGCCCGTTTTTCTTGGGCTGTTTATTTTCATATTATTGAGATTTGAGAGCTCTTTATATGCTCTGGATAAAGTCCTGTGTTGAATATGTGGTTTGCAAATATTTCCTCCCACCCTTAGCTTGTCTTCTCATTTTCTTAATAGTGTTTTTCGCAGAGCAAAGTTTTCAATTTCGATGACATCCAATTTATCGGACTTTCTTTTTCTGTTCTGTTGGTCTATGCGCCTTTCCTTTGTCAGCAGCGCTCCGTCTTGATGACTGTTGGTTTATAGCAAGTCTTGATGTGAGCGAGAGGTGCCCAGCTTCCTTTGTTCTCCTTTTTCAAAGTCAGTATTTTTTTCTATCAAAGTGTAGTTGATTTACAATGTTATATTAGTTTCAGCATAGCGACTCAACAGTTTCATAGATTATACTCCATTTAAAGTGACTGTAAATAGTGGCTGTATTCTCTGTGCTGTACAATACATCCTTGTAGCTTATTTATTTTATACATGGTAGTTTGTACCTCATTCCCCTATACCTATCTCTCCCCTCCCGCCTTCCCTCTCCCCACTGGTAGCCACTAGTTCTCTATACTTGAGTCTGTTTCTGTTATAGGCATTCATTTATTTTATTTTTTAGATTCCACATATAAGTGATACAGTATTTTGTCTTTCTCTGCCTGACTTATTTCTAGGTCCACCCATGTTGTAAATGGCGGAATTTCATTCTTTTTTTATGGCCGAGTCATATTCCATTTTATATATATACACATATATATATATATATATACATATATATATATATATATATATGCACGTATATACGTACACACACATATACGTACATACGTACCATGTCTTCTTTATCCTTTCATCTCTGAACGGACACCTAGATTGCTTCCCTGCCTTGGCAATTGTAACCAGTGCTGCTGTAAACATTGGGGTGCACGTATCTTTTCAAATTAGTAGTTTTGTCTCTAACCGATATATGCCCAGGAGTGGAATTGCTGGGTTATTTGGTAACTCTATTTTTAGTTTTTTGAGGAACCTCCGTACTGTTTTCCTTAGTGGCTTCACCAATTTACATTCCCACCAACAGTGCACGAGGGTTCCCTTTTCTCCACATCCTTTCTGGCGTTGGTTATCTGTAGACTTTTTGATGATGGCCATTCTGACAGGTGCGAGATGATACCTCATCGTGCTTTAGACTTGCATTTCCTTGATGATTAGTGATGTTGAGCATCTTTTCATGTGCCTGTTGGCCATCTGTATGTCTTCTTTGGAAAAATATCTATTCAGGTCTTCTGCTTATTTTTTAATCAGGTTGGTTGTTTTTTCAATATTAACTGGTATGAGCTGTTTATATATTTTGGATATTAACCCCTTATTGGTCATATCATTTGCAAATCGTTTCTCCCATTCCGTAGATTGGCTTTTTGTTTTGTCAGTGGTTTCCTTTGCTGTGCAAAAGCTTTTAAGTTTAATTAGGTCCCATTGGTTTATTTTTGCCTTTTTCCTAAATTATTATGATTATTCTAGTTCCTTTGCCTTTCCATATAAATTTAAAAGTCAGCTTACTAATAACGACAAAAAAATCTTGCTGGGATTTCATTGGAATTGCATTAAATCTGTAGATCTAGTTTGGGGAGAATTAATGTCCACGAGCCTGGCACATCTTTGATTCCTTGTGACAGCAGCGGGGAGTTTCTAGCATGCAGATTGTGCATTTATTTTATTAGATTTAGGTATTTCTTTTTTTGTAAATGGAAGGGTTTTTAAAACACTGACTTCAGTTGTTCATCACTAGTATATGGAAATGTGGTTGCCTTTCATACGTTGAACTGATGTCCTTCAATCTTGCTAAGCTCATTAGTTCTTGGAGCTCGCTTTCACATTCTCTTACATTCCTTGGGACGTTCTACATAATGATTGTGTTGTCTGCAAATAAGAAGAGCTTTATTCTGTCCTTTCCCAGCCTTCTGCCTTTTGTTTCCTTCTCTTGCCCTCTTTCCCTGGCCTGGCCTTCAGTGCCCACTGAATTGCAGTGGTGAAAGGGTGCGGCTTTGCCTTGTTCCTGATCTTAGGGGACAGTATTCTCTCTCTCGCACCATCCAGCTTGATGTTCGCTGGGGACCTTTGGACATGCTGTTTTTCAGGTTGAGGGGATTCCCATCTATTCTTCATTCACTGAGAGTTTTTCATCATGAATGGATATTGAATTTGTCAGTTTTTCTGAATTGATTGAGATTTTATGGTTTTTCGTATTTAGTCTGTTAATGTGTATCACATTGATTTCAAATGTTGAACCAATCTTGCATTCCTGGAACAGACCCCCTTTGGTTATGGTGTATTATCCGTTGTTCCTTTTATATATGTCTGGATTCAGTTTGCTAATATTTTGTTGAAGATTTTTACATGTGTGTTCAGAAAGGAATACTGGTCTGTAGTTTCCTTTTTTGTACTGTTTTTGTCTGATGTTGGTGCTGGTATCAGGTATTTGCTAACCTCATAAGATGATTTGAGAAGTATTCTTTCCTCTTCTGTTTTCTGTAAGATATTTTGTAGAATTGGTGTTATTTCTTCTTTTAATATCTGGTTAAACTCACCTGGAGTTTTCTTTTCCAGAAGTGTTTAACTATTAATTCAACTTCTTTAATAGATCAGGCTGTTGTTCGTCCTGGTGAGTTTGGGCAGTTTGTAGTTTTCAGGGATTTGGTACGTGTAATCTCAGTTCTCAGATTTGTGTGCATTGAGTTATCTGTAGTATCCCTAATCATGCTGTTCCATGTCTGTGAGCTCTGTAGTGATGTTCCTTCTATGATTCCTGATAATGGGTGATTTTTGCCTTCTCTCTCTCTTTTTTTCCTTTGTGTGGCTGGAGTTTTTGTCAATTGTATTGCTCTTCCTAAAGAACCAGAATTTGGTTTTATTCTTTTCTAATTGTTTTTTTTTTTTTTTTTTGGCGGTACGCGGGCCTCTCGCCGCCGCGGCCTCTCCCGTCGCGGAGCCCGGGCTCCGGACGCGCAGGCTCAGCGGCCGTGGCTCACGGGCCCGGCCGCTCCGCGGCACGCGGGATCCTCCCGGAGCGGGGCGCGAACCCACGTCCCCCGCCTCGGCAGGCGGACTCTCCACCGCGGCGCCACCCGGGAGGCCCCCTCATTGTTTCTTTATCTTCAGTTTCATTGTCCTGCTTTTATCCTCATTTCCTGCCTTCTCACTTTAGGTTTAATTTGCTCTTTTCCTGGTGTCTTAAGGTAAAGCTTAGATTGTATAGTGGAGAATGTCTTTCTTTTCTAATATAAGCATTTAGTGCTGTGAATTCTCCTCTCAGTACTGCTTTAGCTGCATCCCACAATTCTTGACATGTTGTTTTTCACTTTCATTCCACACAAAATACGTCTAATGTCCTTCTGGGCTTCCTCTTTGTCCTGTTGGTGATTTAGCAGTGTGCGGTTGAAGTTCCCAAGTAGCTGCTGTTTTCCACCTGTCCTTCTATTGCTGATTTCCAGCTGACTCCATTTTTGTCAGAGGACATACTTTATGTGATTCTGGTTCTTTTAGTTTGTGCGTATGAAGCATTGTTTTATGGCCCAGGATGTGGTCTCTCCTGGTGAACGTTAACTGCTTTCATCCGTCTCCTTCTCTAGCTTTTTCCCTGGCCCTGTAGAATCAGAGCAGCCCCGTGGTAGAGGGACTGAGCTGTGAGAGTGGCCCCGCCTTGAGAGGGGTCCTGCTGGGCTCCCCTGCTTCGCTGCTGTGTGTCAGGGACTGTCAGGGGCACACTGTGTCTGTCTCCAACCTGCAGCAGTCCAATAATGGGCATCCCCTGCCTGGGAAGCCCCGGTGTCTGTCTCCTGGCCCCTCTGGGCTCAGTGGAGGGCACATGACGGTCTCCAGGGAGACAGGCTGAGGTGAAGCCCAGCTGGGGTGGGTGGGGCCGTGTGGGTGGGCAGGACCCTGGAGAGGATGGGGGCGGGGCCTCGAGTGGACCCTTGGGGGCAGGGTCCCTGGGAGGCCTGTGCTGTGGCAGCTGGGAGTAGGATTCCCAAGCACTGGTGGTACCCTGGTCCCTGGGGGCTTCCAGGGTTTGTGGTCTCAGGTTTCCTGTCTGCCCACCCGTGGACCCACCCAGGCCACCTTCACCAGAGGGAGACCCTCTGCGGAGGGGCCCTTGGTCCAACAGTCTGGGGGTACTGATGGGTGCCCCTTACGTGCAGGGACCCCGAAGATGGCTCCCAGCCTGGCCTGGCCTGGGCAAGGGCTCCTGGGATACGTGAGGGCCAGTCTCCATGAGTGACCGAGGTGCTGGGGTCAGAGAGCCCGTGGTCCAGCTGAGGCTGGGGCTGCTGCGGTTTGGGGCCTTCCTGGAGCATGAGAAGGCGTCGGAGTGCACGGTCACTGCTGAGCCCGTCTGTGCCCTTTGCAGGTTGTGCAGCCTGACCTTGAAGAAGCTGGTGGTCTTCAAGGAGCTGGAGAAGGAGCTCATCTCGGTGGTGATTGCTGTCAAGATGCAGGTGAGGGTCTGCCTGTGTCACTGACCTGGGGCCATGAGGATGCCTGTGTTGCCCAGGAGATGAGAGGGGCACAGCCGCACCAGCAGCTGGACCCTTGCCTGTGCAGGAGGCCCCACCCTCCCGGGCACAGCGAAGGGCAGGCCATCAGGGTCCCGGAATGAGGGGGAAAGTAAGTGTGCTGAGCTCACCTGCAGACGGGCCCCATGCGAAAGCTGGGACAGACCCGCCCTGCTCCCTGCTCGCCCCCGCGCCCCCCACCCCTGCACTGTGTGCCCCTCGCCCGCCAGCCCTCCACCCGGGCCCTGCCTGGCTGTGCTCACCTCTCGCTCCCAGGCCATAATACTCCATGTCCTTTGGGCCTCACAGGTCCTTCTTTCTGCCTTTGAACAAGTGTCGGTGTTTCAGGGGGACCCAGCTGCCCCAGTGCTCAGCGCCCCCTTCCCCAGCAGCCCTGGAGGAGGGCCCCGTTAGCCGTGCGAGCTGCCTTGGCCTTTTGGTGGCCCCAGAGGTGGGACGTGAGTCTCGGGCCTGGGCTGTATATACCTCGTGCAGCCCTTTGCAGCCGTCCACCGCGGCTGTGGCCATGTGTCGGGCCCACCTCGGCAGGGCCCGCCCTCCCCCGGCACTGCTCACGCGTGGCTTTGTGTGGCAGCTCCTGGAAGTGGGGATGTCCTGGGTTCGGCCCCTTGGCTGGGGCCCAGTGGGTACAGAGGCCTGTCCTGTTAGGATCCCCAGACCGTCAGCACCACACAGGGCGGAGGTCCTGCTTCTCCCCCAGCCCCAGGCTGCTGGAGCCCAGGCTTGCGGCTGGCGTGGGTGCTCCGGACCTGGCCTGTGGCTCCTGATGAGGCTCACCAGGGCTTCCCGGCCAGACCTCCAGGAGCAGCTCGTGGGCCTCGGGGCCGGCCAGGCTTTCCTCCAAACTGGGAGCTCAGGTTGGAGCCCAGCAGGCGTGAGGCCCACCCTTCCCGCTCATTTGCCGTCACCAGAAAAGCAGTACATCGTTGAACAAAGACCCCCAAAGAAGCGCTTTTCCCCACCGACGGTGCTGGTCCCAACGTGAAGCAGGCCATGCCCGGCTGCACACCTGCGACGTGGGAAGATGCCCACACGAGAACCAGCCCCGCCGGCCGTGCTCTGGGCCTCCTGGCTCGGGAGGGGTCGATTGCGCTCTGGGTCCTCAGAACAAGCTGGTTTACCCATCCCTGGCCTCTGAAGCCGGCACTGTTGACCTCTGACACGACCGGCCCCCCTGCACTCTGGCCCCGTTCCTCCAGCTGCCCGTCTCTGCGGTCCTGCCCTGGACCCCGTCATTATCGAGAACTCAGCCTCTGGTCAGGGTCCCAGGCCCCTTGGAGCCCCCCGCTCCTCCAGCTTGCCCGAGTGCCCCCG